>JAXLNO010001844.1:96648-158013 GCA_038087875.1 Malacoraja senta | reverse complement strand
GCTCCTTGAACAGCTGCTACAGCTGCAAATAACATTTGCAAATCCTTTGTGCTGCCGCCCTTCCAGCCAAATAATAATGGCCTTAAATCTGTAATTTGGTTTGGAAGGCAGCAGAGGGAGTAAGAGCCTTATAAGGCGTTGAAGTCCTTTGGAAAATGCCAGTGTTGTCGAATAGTTGTGGTTCAGTGAGTGTGCCTCAAGGGTGTGTTTTAAATTGATTACAGACAATATGTGCAGGATTTCGTGATAAATGCAGATGTCAGGACTGGTACATCAACCACGAATGCAATTGCAGACCTTCGGGAAGAAGAGGAAAGTCTGTACTTCAGTTCCTATGGGCATTACGGCATACATGAAGAGATGCTGAAGGTGAGGTTACAATCACACAAGGTTACACAAGGAGGGAGGAACCGCAGATGCTGGTTTACACCGCAGATAGACACGAAACGCTGGAGTTACTCAGCGGGACGGACAGCATCTCTGGAGAGAAGGAATGGGTGGCGTTTCGGGTCATAAAAACATAGAAAATAGGTGCAGGAGGAGGCCATTCGGCCCTTCGAGCCAGCACCGCCATTGATTGTGATCATGGCTGATCGTCCCCAATCAATAACCCATGCCTGCCTTCTCCCCATATCCCTTGACTGCACTAGCCCCTAGAGCTATATCTAACTCTCTCGTAAATCCATCCAGTGACTTGGCCTCCACTGCCCTCTGTGGCAGGGAATTCCACAAATTCACAACTTTGGGTGAAAAAGTTTGTTCTCACCTCAGTCTTAAATGGCCTCCCCTTTATTCTAAGACTGTGGCCCCTGGTTCTGGACTCGCCCAACATTGGGAACATTTTTCCTGCATCTAGCTTGTCCAGTCCTTTTATAATTTTATATGTTTCTATAAGATCTCCCCTCATCCTTCTAAATTCCAGTGAATACAAGCCTAGTCTTTTCAATCTTTCCTCATATGACAGTCCCGCCATCCCAGGGATCAATCTCGTGAACCTACGCTGCACTGCCTCAATCACAAGGATGTCCTTCCTCAAATTAGGAGACCAAAACTGGACACAATACTCCAGATGTGGTCTCACCAGAGCCCTATACAACGAGAGGGACTGAAGAAGGGTCTCGTCGCGAGACATCACCCACTCCTTCTCTCCAGAGATGCTGTCCGTCCCGCTGAGTAACTCCAGCTTTTTGTGTCTATCTTCCACATAAGGTTATCTCCTCACAAAGAAACAGTTTTGATTTGTCTTGCTTCTGATTTCTCAATCCCACGCACGAATCTCTGTAACGAGCCACGTTTGTTGTTTCTGTGAATAAGTATAGAAGTTGGGAGCTCGACACAAAAGGCTGGAGTAACTCAGCGGGTCAGGCGGCATCTCTGGGGTAAAGGAACAGGTGACATTTCAAGACACTTTTTCAGACTGATAGTCGGGGGAGAGGGAAACTAGAGATATGAGAATGTACAAAGAACAAATGAGGTTGGGAGGTAAACAAAAATGCTGGAGAAACTCAGCGGGCGAGGCAGCATCTATGGAGCGAAAGAATAGGTGACGTTTCAGGTCGAGACCCTTCTTCAGACTGATGTGGGGGGTGGGGGGGCAGGAAGAAGAAAGGAAGAGGCGGAGACAGTGGGCTGTGGGAGAGCTGGGGAGGGGAGGGGAAGGAGGGAGAAAGCAGGGACTACCTGAAATTGGAGAAGTCAATGTTCATAGACATCAAGTGCTGAGCCACCGGGAGATCAGGTTGGTTAATGCGAACTGAGCGGAGGTGTTGGGCGAAGCGATGTCGAGCACCTAGAACAGCGGATGCAATAGATGAGGTTGGAGGAGTTGCAGGTGAACCTCTGCCTCACCTGGAAAGACTGCTTGGGTCCTTGGGTGGAGTCGAGGGGGGAGGTGAAGCGAATGAAGTTGGGAGGTCATATTGAGGCATTTAGTGTACAGTATTCAGTTCTGGGCACCATAATACAGGAAAGACATTGTCAAGTTGGAAAAGGGACGGAGAAGATTTACGAAGATGTTGCCAGGACCTGAGGGCCTGAGCTATAGGGCGAGTAGGCTGGGACTCTATTCCCTGGAGTGCAGGAGGATGAGGGCTGATCTTACAGAGCTGTACAAAATCAGAGGAATAGATCGGGTAGACGCACAGAGTCACTTGCCCAGAGTAGGGTAATCGAGGACCAGAGGACATAGGTTCAAGGCAGGGGTTCCCAACCTGTTTTGTCCCGTTTACCCCAGGCAACTTTAATAGCACATATAACAATGTTATTTCACTTATTTATGAACAACTAATGATGAACAGATACCGGTATACCAGAACCAAACACAGTCAGTCAATGAGAACAAATATGTACAAATCCAGAATCAACAAATTTACCTCCTGGGGAGGCGAAATTGGCCCCCTGGGGTTAAATGTACCCCAGGTTGGGAACCCTTGGTTTAAGGTGAAGGGGGAAAGATTAAGTAGGAATCTGAGGGGTAATAATATAATACAAAATGTTGGAGTAACTCAGCGGGTCAGGCAGCACAAAGGGTGGTGGGTTAATATGGAACGAGCTGCTGGAGGACTATCGCAATGTTTAAGAACCATTTAGACAGGTACATGGATAGGGCAGGTTTCGAGGGATATGGACCAAACACAGGCAGGTGGGACGAGTGTAGATGGGACATGTTTGGTTGGTGTGGGCAAGTTGGGCCGAAGCGTCCAGGGAAGGAGATGGCAGGAGGCCTGAAACAGGCTGGGACTCGCCTGGAACTGGCCCCGCTCATGAGAACTGGACTGCGAATTTTCAAAATGGCGGCAAAACATGGCACCTCTTGCACGCGGGCTCAGTGGGCTATTTCTGAACACTTGCTAATCGAGGATCGGGGGTGCGGCCATAATCCACTGGACTGTAAGAACAAAAAAATATCACTATGTTAGCACTTCATACGCATGATAATAAATGCACCATGAACACATCGGGTACAGTGAAATTCAAGAGTTTAAATGTCATATGTACTGAAAGCAGAGCAATGAAATTCTTACATGCAGCAGCATAACAGGCTTGTAAAGACTAGTTGTAGATAACAGAAAAAAATGTTCAATAAATTAAAAAATATATATTAGTCCAAAACAAATGGCAAAAGTCCCAAGTGAAACCAAGACAGTTTGCATTACGGACATTAGTTGGTGTTTGTAGTGTTCAATGGCCTGATGGTTGTTGGGAAGAAGCTGTTCCTGAACCAGGAGGTCAAGATTTTCAGGCTCCTGTACCTTCTTCCCGATGGCAGGAGTGAAAGGAGAGCGTGGCTGGGGTGGTGTGTGTCCTTGGTGATGCTGGCTGCCTTGTTGAGGCAGCGGTTCCTCAATGGTGGGGAGGTCAATACTCGTGAACGACTGGGCAGTGTCCATCACGGGTACTGCCCTCCCCACCATCGATGTCCTCCTCCGTTCCTGGGCACCCTAGTTGCCGAACGAGGCCGCGATGCTGTGTGACGCAGAAATTCCTTTTCTGCATCACCCAGAGGGTTGTGAGTCTGTGGAATTCTCTGCCTCATTGGCAGTGGAGGCCAATTCTCTGGATGCTTTCAAGAGGTAGTTAGATAGTGCTCTGAAAGGTAGCAGAGTCAGGGGATATGGGGAGAAGGCGGAACGGGGTACTGATTGGGGATGATCAGCCATGGTCACATTGAATGGCGGTGCTGGCTCGAAGGGCTGAATGGCCTACTCCTGCACCTATTTTCCATTGACTGCTGCATACTATTCAGTAAAAATCTTACTATACATCCACACAATCCTACTTATGAACGTTATTCCCTTACCCTGAACATGTACACTATAAACGGCTCGATTGTATTCATGTCTTCCCGCTGACTGGATAACAAGCAACAAAAAGCTTTTCACTTAACCTCGGTACACATGACTATTGTATTGTATTGTATATCTTTATTGTCATTTCCTGAGTATTCGCATACCCAGAGGAAACAAAAAAACGTTCCTCAACCAGTGTCCATTTCAGTGTGCAGTAAAAAATAAATAGAAGTAAAAATACATATATCATGAACAAATTAACACTCTACTCTACTAAACATCAACAGGCGTTCCGATCGGCAGCGGCACGACAGTGGCTCTGCTGCAGTGTGTCCAGGTTGGTGGTTGGTGCACGATACTTTGGCAGGGGACAAAGTCCGTTTATCAGTCTTATAACCTGCGGGAAGAAGCTGAGGAGCATCCTGCTGGTTTTGCACCTAATGCTTCTGTACCTCTTCCCAGATGGCAGGATGGAGAATATGTGATGGGATGGGTGGTAGGGGTCTTTGATGATGGAGATGGCTCTGCTGATACATCTCTTCCTGTATATGTCCAGCAGGAAAGGGAGTGGAGCACCAATAATCCTGCTGGCGGTCTTCACAATCCTGTCTAGTTGGTGCCGTTCGTACGCCTTGCAGCTCCCGAACCAGGAAGTGATGCCGTAGGTTAATGTGCTCTCGATTGTCCCCCTATAAAAAGTTCGTAGGTGTGTAGTGGGGGAGACCTGCTTTACGTAGTCTTCGGAGAGGGTGTAGTCGCTGCTGGGCTCTCTTGACCAGTGCTGTAGTGTTGGTCGTGGACGTCAGGTCATCTGACAGGTGGAGTCCTAGGAACTTCACGCTGATGACCGTTTCCACATCAGCTCCATCGATGTGCAGAGGTGTATGGTGTTGTTTTCCCGCCCTCCTGAAGTCAACCACCATCTCCTTAGTTTTTCCCACGTTGAGAATGAGGTTGTGGGATTTACACCATCCTGTGAGCAGCTCCACCTCCATCCTGTACGCCGACTCATCATTGTCACTGATGAGACCCACCACTGTTGTGTCATCAGCGAACTTGTTGATGAAGTTGTTGTTGAGTCTAGCAGTACAGTCGTGTGTTAGCAGACTAAACAGCAGGGGGCTTAGGACACAGCCTTGGGGCGAGCCAGTGCTCACGGCTATGGTTTTTGATGTCCTACTGCCCACCCTGACTGTCTGCTGCCGTTGCGATAGAAAGTTCAGGACCCAGTTACATGTGCCAGCATCAACCCCCAATAGCTCCAACTTCTCCACCAACTGCTGCGGAATGATTGTATTAAAAGCAGAGCTGAAGTCTATGAAGAGGATCCTGGCATAAGTATTTTTCCGATCAAGGTGTGACAGTACGAGGTTCAGTGTTGTTGAGACTGCGTCCTCTGTGGATCGGTTGGCTCTGTAGGCGAACTGCAGTGGGTCTAGGTCGGCAGGTAGACTATTTTTGATATGCTGCATAACCAGTCGCTCAAAACACTTCATTACTATGGGTGTTAGAGCCACTGATCGAAAGTCATTATGGCAGGCTGGGTTTGGTTTCTTCGGGACAGGGACGATGGTGGCACTCTTAAGACAGTTGGGCACTACTGCCTGGCTGAGTGAGATGTTAAAAATGTCTGTGAAGACATCTTTCAGTTGCTCGGCACAGTCTCTTAAAACGCATCCAGGAATGTTGTCCGGCCCTGCAGCTTTGCGTGGGTTGATGCTGGCAAAGGCCTTTTTAACTCCGGCTGTGGACAGCCTGAGCGTCTGGTCACTGGGAGATGGCAGTAGTGCACGTGTCTGGGTGGTGTATTCAACCTCAAACCGTGCGTAGAACTCGTTCAGTTCTACGTACGCTACGCGACTATAAACTAAACGAAGAGTGTAAGAATGGTGGAGGCTCGATACTGGGGCACTACATGACAGTCACCCTGTTTTCGGTGCCAACTTGTGGAATTCATGTTCAGAATTGTTAAAAATGTCCAGTCTTAACTTGGCCTTGAAGGCCTGTTGTCCTGGCGACGGCACTGGGCGGGAGCCGCAGGCGTCGGCCTGGCCTAGCGATGTTGTCGACGTCTTCCCACTGTTCCGTGCCTCTGTCTTGCCCATTACCTGTCCAGAATCTCTTTGAACTTTCATGTTTCAAAACTAGCTCCTGATTTTTAAGAGAATGAATCCTCTTCTTCTTGCGTATGGCGTGCACAGCCTAACGTTGCAGGACAACTTGTTCTATTTGATCTTATTTGATTGTGCGCGTCGGGTTGATTGCATTAGTCGAAAACACGGCGGACCACGTGAAGGTTGCAATCTCCCACCCCAAGAGAATGAATGATTGATATCAAGGAATGGTTCGGCTTGAGGAAGGACATTCTTGCTATTGAGAGAGTGCAGCGTAGGTTCAGCAGGTTAATTCCCGGGATGGCGGGACTGTCATATGTTGATAGAATGGAACGGCTGGGCTTGTATATACTGGAATTTGGAAGGATGAGAGGGAATCTTATTGAAAAATATAAGATTATTAAGGGTATGGACACGCTAGAGGCAGGAAACGTGTTCCCGATGTTGGGGGAGTCCAGAACCAGGGGCCACAGTTTAAGAATAAGGGGTAAGCCATTTAGAACAGAGATGAGGAAAAACGTTTTCACACAGAGAGTTGTGAATAGAAACATAGACAATAGAAACATAGAAAATTGGTGCAGGAGGAGGCCATTCGGCCCTTCGAGCCAGCACCGCCATTCAGTGTGATCATGGATGATCGTCCCCATGGCTGAATCTGTGGAATTCTCTGCCTCAGAAGGCAGTGGAGGCCAATTCTCTGGATGCTCTCAAGAGGGAGTTAGATAGAGCTCTTAAACATAGCGGAGTCAGGTGATATGGGGAGAAGGCAGGAACGGGGTACTGATTGTGGATGATCAGCCATGATCACAGTGAATGGCGGTGCTGGCTCAAAGGGCCGAATGGCCTACTCTTGCACCTATTGTCAATTGTCTATTGAAGCATCACACTGAAGATGTCAGAAATCCCTTTCCATTTATGCCCCTAGTCCTGGCGTCACATTTGGTGGTGAATCTGTGGAATTCTTTTTTTAATTTTTAATTTTTTAATTTTTTTATTTATTAGCAGTACATTACATTACAACCACATACATTAGTACTCGTCACTTATATCTTCTTACAATTAATGTACTCCGTTTGTTTTTTACACTAATAAAGGGAAAGGATGAGATTGAGAGAAAGAAGAAAGTGAAGGAAAAAGGTGAAAGTGTAGAAAATGTGACAACAAGAAAGAACAAAGACCCTATAAGAACGAAATTAAAAACAAAAGAAAAAGAGTTAAGAAATAGACCCTAGAAAAGAAGAAGAAAGAGAAAGAGGGAAAAGAGAAAAACAAATAGTTTTTATGAGCATTACGCAAATGGGACATACCAACTCTCCAACTTTCATCCCCCCTTACCTGACCTCGGTTTTTTTTAAAGGTACTTTTGCACCCTATATTTGTAATAATTCTATAAATGCAGACCACGTCAGGTGGAAGTGATCTGGTTTACCTGCCAGGAGGAGTCTTATCTCTTCTAGGTGTAATGTTTCAAACATATTTGAAATCCATATGTTTATAGTTGGTATTGGAGCCTTCTTCCAAAATTTTAGGATTAGCTTTTTTCCAGTTATTAACCCGTAGTCTATTAGTTTCTTTTGAAACACATTTAGTTCTGGACCATCTTCCGTTATTCCGAAGATAATCCATTCTGCTTTGGGTATCAGTTTTATTTTAAATAATTTTGTAAAGATTTCGAAAATTTCAATCCAAAATTTTTGAATTTTTTTACAGAAAACAAATGAGTGCGCTATAGTAGCTTCTTGGGATTGACATTTATCACAAATGGATGATACATTTGGGAAAATTTTATGGATTTTAGTTTTGGAATAATATAATCTATGTAAAATTTTAAATTGTATTAAAGTGTGTCTTACATTAATCGAACATTTATGCACGTTTAATAAGTGTTCATTCCACCTTTCCTTTGAAATTTTATTAGCTAACTCTTGTTCCCAGTCTCTTCTGATACCCTCCGTAGATGGTATTTCTACATTTAAGATAATATTATACAAATATGATATTAAGTTTGCTGATTCAGCTTTTATCTGCATTGCATCATCCAATACATCTGCTGGGCTATTATAATGATCTTTTGTATATTTTTTCAAATAGTCGCATATTTGAAAATATTTAAAATATTGATTATTTCCGAGTTTATATTTAATTTGTAATTGTTGAAATGAAAGTAATTTTTCAGTTTCATACAGGTCACCGAACTTTTAAATTCCTAGTCTATCCCAGTGTGTGAAAGATTTATCTATAATTGAGGGATTAAACGAAGGATTATTAACTATGGGAGATAAAAGTGATAAATTTCTTAATTTTGAATTTTGTTTTATTTGTTTCCAAATTCTGATTGTGCTATGTATAATTGGGTTCTTATTATAATTTATGTTATTCGGTTTCATTGGTGAGAGGAGGATCGCTCCAATGTTTCCAGAGGAGCAATCCTCTTTCTCCATTACAATCCAGGAATCTGTGGAATTCTTTGTCACCAAGAATGCTGTGGAGGCCAAGTCAATGGATATCTTTAAGGCAGAGATAGATAGATTCCTGATTTGTGCGGGTGTCAGGGGTTATGGGGAGAAGGCAGGAGAATGGGGTTGAGAGGGAAAGATAGATCAGCCTTGATTGAATGGTGGAGTAGACTTGATGGGCCGAATGAAGAGAAAGAGATTAGTTAAAACAAATGTAGGTCTCTTGCAGTCAGAAACAGGTGAATTGATCATGGGGAACAAGGATATGGCGGACCAATTGAATAACTACTTTGGTTCCGTCTTCACTAAGGAAGACATAAATAATCTGCCGGAAATAGCAGGGGACCGCGGGTCAAAGGAGATGGAGGAACTGAGTGAAATCCAGGTTAGTCGGGAAGTGGTGTTGGGTAAATTGAATGGATTAAAGGCCGATAAATCACCAGGGCCAGATAGGCTGCATCCCAGAGTACTTAAGGAAGTAGCTCCAGAAATAGTGGATGCAATAGTGATAATTTTTCAAAACTCTTTAGATTCTGGAGTAGTTCCTGAGGATTGGAGGGTAGCAAACGTAACCCCACTTTTTAAGAAGGGAGGGAGAGAGAAAACGGGGAATTACAGACCAGTTAGTCTAACATCGGTAGTGGGGAAACTGCTAGAGTCAGTTATTAAAGATGGGATAGCAGCACATTTGGAAAGTGGTGAAATCATTGGACAAAGTCAGCATGGATTTACGAAAGGTAAATCATGTCTGACGAATCTTATAGAATTTTTCGAGGATGTAACTAGTAGAGTGGATAGGGGAGAACCAGTGGATGTGTTGTATCTGGACTTTCAGAAGGCTTTCGACAAGGTCCCACATAAGAGATTAATATACAAACTTAAAGCACACGGTGTTGGGGGTTCAGTATTGATGTGGATAGAGAACTGGCTGGCAAACAGGAAGCAAAGAGTAGGAGTAAACGGGTCCTTTTCACAATGGCAGGCAGTGACTAGTGGGGTACCGCAAGGCTCAGTGCTGGGACCCCAGCTATTTACAATTGATATTAATGAACTGGATGAGGGAATTGAAGGCAACATCTCCAAGTTCGCGGGTGACACTAAGCTGGGGGGCAGTGTTAGCTGTGAGGATGATGCTAGGAGACTGCAAGGTGACTTGGATAGGCTGGGTGAGTGGGCAAATGTTTGGCAGATGCAGTATAATGTGGATAAATGTGAGGTTATCCACTTTGGTGGCAAAAACAGGAAAGCAGACTATTATCTAAATGGTGGCCGATTAGGAAAAGGGGAAATGCAGCGAGACCTGGGTGTCATGGTACACCAGTCATTGAAAGTAGGCATGCAGGTGCAGCAGGCAGTGAAGAAAGCGAATGGTATGTTAGCTTTCATAGCAAAAGGATTTGAGTATAGGAGCAGGGAGGTTCTACTGCAGTTGTACAGGGTCTTGGTGAGACCACACCTGGAGTATTGCGTACAGTTTTGGTCTCCAAATCTGAGGAAGGACATTATAGCCATAGAGGGAGTGCAGAGAAGGTTCACCAGACTGATTCCGGGGATGTCAGGACTTTCATATGAAGAAAGACTGGATAGACTCGGCTTATACTCGCTAGAATTTAGGAGATTGAGAGGGGATCTTATAGAAACTTACAAAATTCTTATGGGGTTGGACAGGCTAGATGCAGGAAGATTGTTCCCGATGTTGGGGAAGTCCAGGACAAGGGGTCACAGCTTAAGGATAAGGGGGGAAATCCTTTAAGACCGAGATGAGAAAAAACTTTTTCACACAGAGAGTGGTGAATCTCTGGAACTCTCTGCCACAGAGGGTAGTTGAGGCCAGTTCATTGGCTATATTTAAGAGGGAGTTAGATGTGGCCCTTGTGGCTAAAGGGATCAGGGGGTATGGAGAGAAGGCAGGTACGGGATACTGAGTTGGATGATCAGCCATGATCAGCCTTGAGCCTCACATCCGCCATGTTGTCAAAACATCATTTTTTCACCTTAGCAACATTGCAAAAATCAGATCCTCTCTCACACCCCCCGCTGCTGAAAGACTCATCCATGCCTTCATCTCCTCCCGACTGGACTACTGTAACTCTCTTCTTTTCGGAATCAATTCCAGCAGCATCAACCGACTCCAACTGGTCCAGAATGCAGCCGCTCGACTCATTACCCACACCAAATCCTGGCACCACATCACCCCAGTTCTCAAAGAACTTCACTGGCTTCCCATTTCCCACCGGATCACCTACAAAATCCTGGTCCTCACCTACAAAGCCCTCAACAACCTGGCCCCCCCTTATCTCATTGACCTCCTCTCCCCCTACCAACCCTCACGGTCCCTCAGATCCACATCAGCTGGTCTCCTCTCCACTCCGAAAGCAAACCTCTGCACATTTGGAGGCAGAGCCTTCTCCAGGGCAGCTCCCAGGCTCTGGAATTCCCTCCCACAACCGGTCCGAAATTCTGAGTCCCTCACCATCTTCCAGTCTCGCCTCAAGACCCATCTCTTCACCTCTGCATACCCTTAGTCCCATGTTCCCCTCCCCTTTGTCTTACTGCTCTATTTTGTTTTGTTTATTCCTGACTCTCAATGTAAAGCGACTTTGAGTCCTGAAAAGTGCTATATAAATAAAATCTATTATTATTATTATTATATTGAATGGCGGTGCAGGCTCGAAGGGCCGTATGGCCTACTCCTGCACCTATTTTCTATGTATCTATGTATGTATGAATGGCTTAATTCTGCTCCTATCACTAATGATATTATGACCATTTCACTCTTGCTCTCTTCTTGTCTCACAGCCTTTTCGTCTTCTTTTCCCTCTGGTTTTTGTCCCCCCCATCTGCAAATCACCCCCTTCCCCATCACCTGTATCCACCTATCAGTCGTGCAGATTTGACCCGGCACCACCACTCTTCCAGCTTTCATCCCCCTTTCACCCCCCAATCATCCTGAAGAAGGGTCCCGACTTTCAAGAGAGAGCTAGATAGGGCTCTTAAAAATAGCAGTGTCAGGGGATATGGGGAGAAGGCAGGAACGGGGTACTGATTGGGGATGATCAGCCATGATCACATTGAATGGCGGTGCTGGCTCGAAGGGCCAAATGGCCTACTCCTGCACCTATTGTCTATTGTCTATTGACTTAAAACCTCGCCCATCCATGTCTAATAAGATTGTTAAGGGCTTGGACACGCTAGAGGTAGGAAACATGTTCCCGATGTTGGGGGAATCCAGAACCTGGGGCCACAGTTTAAAAATAAGGAGTAAGCCATTTAGAACGGAGACGAGGAAACACTTTTTCTCACAGAGAGTTGTGAGTCTGTGGAATTCTCTGCCTCAGAGGCCGGTTCTCTGGATGCTTTCAAGAGAGAGATAGATAGGGCTCTTAAAGATAGCGGAGTCAGGGGATATGGGGAGAAGGCAGGAACGGGGTACTGATTGGGGATTATCAGCCATGATCACATTGAATGGAGGTGCTGGCTCGAAGGGCCAAATGGCCTATTCCTGCACCTATTGTGTATTGTCTATTGTCTTCCAGACCCCCTCAGTCAATTCAACACTAAAAAAAAAATTGTAAACCAGCACCTGCAGTTCCTTTTGTCCAAGCAAGTTGAAGCGTGAACTCCATTCTCTCCTCACAGACGCAGCATAACCTGCCGGGTATTCGCTGCATTTTCTGCTTTTATGAATAAAATAATAATAAGTTATTAATAAGATAAACACACCTGCAGTGCAGGTCTGCCTCAGTCTTGTCGAACGATGTTAAAAGGCGAGGATTTTTGAATCACTGCCCTGTTCTCCTAAAGATGAATCAATGTCAAATGGCCGCATGTGACTTATTTTTAATCCTAAAGATAGTGAAGGAAATGAAACAGGCTTTCCATTGATGTTTTCTGATTTTAAAATTGAAAAAAACAAATGACTGCAGTGAAGCAGTGATGCCTGTAATCACATTGAGGAGCTCAGTGGATTAAATTCGGAAGGGGGGGGGGGGGGGGCGAGGTTGAATGTTGAGCACAGCCGAGTGTGTGAGGCCTGCTCACATTGCCTGAGCCTGGGCCTTGATAATCGACCAGCGGCCTCAAGCTTTTCTTTTCTTAAGTTTAGAGGTACAGCGCGGGAAGCAGGCCCTTCGGCCCACCCAGTCCGTGCCGACCAGCGATCCCTGCACACTAACACTATCAGACGCACACACACACACACGCACGCACGCACGCACGCACGCATGCACACACACACACACACACACACACACACACACTCTCACTCTCACTCTCACTCTCACTCTCACTCTCACTCTCTCACACACACACACACACACACAGGAAAGTTTTCACAATTTTTCCCAAAGCCAATTAACCTACAAACCTGCAGGTCTTTGGAGTGTGGGAGGAAACGGGAGCACCCGGAGAAAACCCACGCGGGTCACGGGGAGAACGTACAAACTCCATACAGACAGCACCCGTAGTCAGGACTGAATCCGGGTCTCTGGCTGGTGGGTCAGAGGTTTATTGATGAATTATTATTCCGTGACCTCTTGGACCAGCAACATGGACAATCCAGTGAGTGCCGGAAAACCGGTGGTCTACCTGCATTTGAACGTGACTCCCTAAAATCAGTGTGCACATTTTAAAATATAATTTGTCAAAACCAAGCCATTGAAGGCATCTGTAGGAGGCGCTGCCAGCATTATCAAGGAGCCCACACCACATTGGCCATGCTCTCATTTTCATTCCGGCCATTGGGACGATGGTACAGGAGCCTGAAAACCGTGACCACCAGGTTTAGGAACAGCTTCTTCCCACCAACCATCAGGCTCTTGAACACTACTGCTAATCTGGTGGCACAGCGGCAGAGTTGCTGCCTCACAGCGCCAGAGACCCGGGTTCGATCCTGACCACGGGTGCTGTCTGCATGGAGTGTGTACTTTCTCCCCGTGACCTGCGTGGGTTTTCTCCGGGTGCTCCGGTTTCCTCCCACACTCCAAAGACGCGCAGGTTTGAATGTTAATTGGCTTTTGTAAAATTGTCCCTAGTGTGTGTAGGATAGTGCTAGTGTACGGGGATCGGCGACCCGGGTCTCTGGCGCTGTAAGGCAGCAACTCTACCGCTGTGCCACTCCCAGTCTTGCGCTGCAATTATTGACGGACATTTTAACCGCTTGCATTTCGTCCAAAACAAACTGGTTCAGACTACTCTCAGTAAAATCCTCATCATCTTTCTCAAGTTCGTATTTGCAAAAAAAAGTAACCTTAATGAAAAGAGTTAGTTTCAGCATAAATCGGCCAGAGCTGGAAGGCCCTGTGGAATTCATTGCCACAGACAGCAGTGGAGGTCAAGTCATTGGGTATTTTTAAAACGGAGGTTGATAGGTTCTTGATTAGGAAGGGCGTCAAAGCTTACGAGAAGAAGGCAGGAGAATGGGGTTGAGAGGGAAAAATAGATCAGCCACGATTGAATGGCGGAGCAGTCTCGATGGGCCGAATGGCCTCGTTCTGCTCCTATCTTTTATGGTCTTATGGCCATCGAAGGTTCTGAACACAACTTTGATTCTCTCTTCATCCTATCTGCTGGTCGGCTCTCCGAGTGAATTGGCAGCAGTGCAGCTGGTAGAGCTGCTGCCTCACTGCGCCAGAGACCCAGGTTCGATCCTGACCTCGGCTGCTGTCTGTGCGGAGTTTGCATGTGCTCACCACCCTGGCTGCACTCTCTTTTCTACCATCGGGAAGAAGGTACAGGAGCCTGAAAACTGTACAATCCAGTTTCAGGAGCAGCTTCTTTCCCACATCCATCAGACTATTAAACACTACAACCTCCAAATAAGCTCCAAACTATATAGACTTGCGGACATTATTTTTGCACTATTATTGTCTATGTATTTGTCTGGTGTTTTATATATATATATATATATATATATATAATGAACTTTGTTTCGGTTGGTTATTATGGATTTACAGAGTACTATGTTTACATATCCGTGGTGCTGCAAATAATATTTTCATTGTTCCGTTTCGGAACTGAAGAAGGGTTACTCCAGCACTTTTTTTTTCTTTTGGTAAACCAGCATCTGCAGTTCCTTGTTTGTATATAGAAAAAACGTTAGAAACATAGACAATAGGTGCAGGAGCAGGCCATTCGGCCCTTCGTGCCAGCACCGACATTCATTGTGATCAAGGCTGATCATCCACAATCAGTATCCCGTGTCTGCCTTCTCCCCATATCCCTTGATTCCGTTAGCCCCAAGAGCTCTATCTAACTCGCTTTTAATTTTATCCAGTGAGTTGGCCTCTACTGCCTCATCTCAGTTTTAAATGGCCATTATTTTTAGACTGTGGCCCCCTGGTTCTGGACTCCCCATCATTGGGAACATTTTTCAGTCCCTTTTATAATTTTATGTGTTTCTATCTATAAGATACATGTACTGTATCTGTCCAAAATGTCTTTTAAATGCTTATAATGTCTGCCTCAACTACCTCATATATTTGGAAAAACAATTCATAAGGTGCTTGTTCTTAAGAGACCATTAGCAGGAAACATGTTCCTGATGTTGGGCGAGTCCAGAACCAGGGGCCACAGTTTAAGAATAAGGGGTAAGCCATTTAGAACGGAGATGAGGAAACACTTTTTCTCACAGAGAGTGGTGAGTCTATAGAATTCTCTGCCTCAGAGGGCGGTGGAGGCCGGTTCTCTGGATACGTTCAAGTTAGAGTTAGATAGAGCTCTTAAAGATAGCGGAGTCCGGGGATATGGGGAGAAGGCAGGAACGGGGTACTGATTGTGGAAGATCAGCCATGATCACATTGAATGGCAGTGCTGGCTCGAAGGGCCGAATGGCCTACTCCTGCACTATTGTCTATTGTCTATTGCGCGGACGGCACGGTGGCGCAGCGGTAGAGTTGCTACCTCACAGGGCCAGAGACACGGAATCGATCCTGACTACGGGTGCTGTCTCTACGGAGTTTGTACGTTCTCCCCGTGACCTGCGTGGGTTTTCTCCAGGTGCTCCGGTTTCTTCGCACGCTCCATATACGTGCAGGTTTGTAGGTTAATTGGCTTGGTAATAAATGTAAAATTGTCCCTAGTGTGTGCAGGGTAGTGTTAATGTGCGGGGATCGCTGGTCGGCGCGGACTCGGTGAGCCAAAGGTCCTGTTTCCGCGTTGTATCTCTAAACTGAACTAAACCAAACTACTGTGCAGGAAGGAACTTCAGATGCTGGTTAAAGCGAAGTTAACACAAAATGCTGGAGTAACTCAGCGGGACGGGCAGCGTCTCTGGAGAGAAGGGATGCGTGAAGTCACCCATTCCCTCTCTCCAGAGATGCTGCTTGTCCCGCCGAGTTACTCCAGCATTTTGCGTCTACCTTCAACCATACTACTATCTACTTATAACAGAGGGGAAAGAGAGTTTGCGAATGTTTTGACAGCCCCGTTAATTGCTTGAACTCACTGATTTGCTTGATGGTAAATTTGCAGGACAAGGTGAGGACGGAAAGCTACAGAGACTTCATGTACCACAACCCACACATCTTCAAAGACAAGGTAAGACCTACAGAGGAGCAGAACGGCAGCTGCAGTCTGCAGAGGTCGATGATCTCTGTCTGTAGCATTTGCTTCTGAAAGGGTGTTTTATTTAATGAGCCGAGGGTTTATTACGCATTCATATATTATTTTTTTCCCCTGGTGCCTCGAAACTGGAGGGTGCTGATAACGCAAGTGGAGATCATCGTTGCCATTGTGCGGTGCATTCTCCCATCACTGTTATCAGCCTTGTACAATGGGACATCTGGGGAGGCTATTCTGATCTGTTTATTTCCACCCAGCTTGTTAAACCGGGGAAATACATAGAAACGCAAGAATGAACATGGATGTGCCCCCTGAGTTTAAAAATACCACGCCATGCTCCACATCGTTTGTGATCTATTATATCAACTCCCCACCCCCACCCCCACCTCCCCCTCTTGAATTAATGACTGTTGAGTTGAGTTTTGTTTATTGTCACGTGTTTAAGAATAAGGGGTAGGCCATTTAGAACGGAGACGGGGAAACACTTTTTCTCACAGAGAGTGGTGAGTCTGTGGAATTCTCTGCCTCAGAGGGCGGTGGAGGCTGGTTCTCTGGATGCTTTCAAGAGAGAGCTAGATAGGGCTCTTAAAGATAGCGGAGTCAGGGGATATGGGGAGAAGGCAGGAACGGGGTACTGATTGGGGATGATCAGCCATGATCACATTGAATGGCGGTGCTGGCTCGAAGGGCTGAATGGCCTACTCCTGCACCTATTGTCTATCGGCTATTACCGAGGTACAGTGAAAAGCTTTTGTTGCGTGCTAACTAGTCGGCAGAAAGACGACACATGATTACAATCGGGCTGTTCACAGTGTACAGATACAGACATGAAGGGAATCAAGTGAATACTGTTTAGTGCAAGTTACAAGCCAGTAAAGTCCCATCAACGATAGTCCGGGGGTGACCAACCATTACCACTCGATTGATGGAGATCTTGCAAAATAACCCAACTTTGCAAAAATGGACTCGTTTATTGTAAATTACTTGCAAAAAGCCTAGATATATTAGTTTAGTTTAGTTTAGAGATACAGCACGGAAACAACTCCTTCGGACCAGCGATCCCCGCACATTAACACTATCCGACACACACTGGGGAGAATTGAAATTTATACCAAGCAAATTAACCTACAAACCCGCACGTCTTTGGAGTGTGGGAGGAAACCGAAAATCCCGGAGAAAACCCTCGCAGTTCACGGGGAGAACGTGCAAACTCCGTACAGACAGCACCCGTAGTCAGGATCGAACCCGGGTCTCTGGCGCTGCAAGCGCTGTAAGGCAGCAACTCTACCGCTGTGCCACCGCGCTGCATATTCTATTCTCAATATATATTCCCAATAGTTTTTCTCATTTTTCCGGAAGGGTAGGTAAGAGGTGCATGGTTAGGTTGTATAAGTACAAAGAAATATTGGTTTGAGAAATATTGGGAGACCTTCAGTTGTTGGCCACTGCAGGTTAAGCTGTACAGTGTGAAATGCAGTTTCTGGTCTCTATTGAATAAGCTGCTACACTTGATTTATTATTTGTTTGGAAACATTCTTAGCATCGGAATAGCTTTCTATATGGAATGCACTGTGTAGTGTCTAAATGGAAAATATATAAAAGCGATGCTCGAATTGGATCAAAAAAAGAAAAGAAAATGCTGGAAGAACTCAGCCGGTCAGGCAGCATGTGTGGAAAGAGATTTTTTCTGTGTCAGGGATCAGTCCTCACAGCAGAGGGGGCTTAGTTGTCAATGCAGAGCCTGTATTCATATTGGAGATTGTGGGAGGGAGGGGTGGTATTAGCTACAGGGAGAAGATGGACAGACTTGAAACAATAAATTTAATTATGTATTGAAAAAAGACTGCAAAAAAAAAAAAAAAGCCTCCTGGGCTCAAAGCATTTCCAGTTCATTGGTGTTATTTTTTGAATCAGTTCTTCTAAAGCATACTTGAAAACTGCTGCATTGGGATGAATGGAATCGGTTTTGCATTGTAGGCGTTTCCTGTGAAGAAGCTATGGATGGATGGAGCTTCTGATGAAAGCCTGTATGTTGCAGTTCAGCGCCATCATCGGAAACGTGATTCCACTTTATTAGCTTTATCAATGGTTCCCTGTTAACAGTAGTGCGAAATCTCAAAGGAGCTGCAACGGCAAGATCTGACATTTATGGTAATACCTCATATCTTTCCCTTCACACCGATCAAACCCAGCAGCTCGGTTGATGCACTTCTTGAAGTTTTTACAGTATTTAAATTCAACACCGACGACTCTAAAGACGTACAGGTTTGTTGGCTAGATGTGTAGGAAGGAACTGCAGATGCTGGTTTACACCGAAGATGGACACAAAATGCCGGAGTACCTCAGCGGGTCAGGCAGCTTTTCTGGGGAGAAGGAATAGGTGAGACGGTTCGGGTCGAGACCCTTCTTCAGACTGAGATTCTGGGGAGAGGGAAACCAAGAGATAGGAAATGTTACGTGGAACAAATGAATGAAAGAAGTGCAAAAAGACTGTTCAAAGCCAGCAACGGTGAGTCAAGGAAAGGTGGAGCCCACAATGGTCCATTGTTGGCTGTGGGAAAGATGATAACGAGTGATATCAGTGAAACTCAGTTGGACGACAGTGAACTAGTACGACGACTAGGGTGGGGGTGGTATGGAGCTAATTGATTTGGTAAAATTGTGAAATATCCCTCGTGTGTGTAGGATAATGTTAGTGTACAGGGATCACTGGTCAGCACGGGTTCGGTGGGCCGAAGGGCCGTTTCCACACTGTATCTCTAAACTGAACCTAACTAACCCATTTATTCCAACTACATGAAACCAGATAAATTTACACTATCGATTAAACTAATTAAGCCACTCGCGGTGAATAGAAATTATTTTGTATTCTACATATTCTGTCGTTTTAGGCCCCAGTTTACCAAAGGTGATCATTGTTGTGGGGGAATGGGTTACACTAGAGCCACTGAATTGTCGTAAGAGGCTGCTTTATTGTGAGAACAGGGTCGGCACGGTGGCGCAGCGTGTAGAGTTGCTGCCTCACATGCACTCACAGCGCCGGAGAGCCCGGGTTCGATCCGCCGACTACGGGTGCTGTCTGTACGGAGTTTGTACGTTCTCCTCGTGACCATGTGGGTTTTCCTCCGAGATCTTTAGTTTCCTCCCACGCTCCAAAGCCGTACAGAGTTTGTTGGTTAATTGGCTTGGTATAATGTGTAAATTGTCCCTAGTGTGTGTAAGGTAGTGTGCGGTGGATCACTGGTCTGGTGTGGACTTGGTGGGCCGAAGGGCCTGTTTTCTGCGCTGTATCTCTAAACGAAACTAAATTAACACGAGAAGATATAACCATAGATAGACGCAAAGTGCTGGAGTTACTCAGCAGGTCTCAATAGACAATAGACAATAGGTGCAGGAGTAGGCCATTCGGGCCCTTCAAGAAGAGCAACGGCTATTCAATGTGATCATGGCTGATCATCCACAATCAGTACCCCGTTCCTGTCTTCTTTTCCTATATCCCTTGACTCCGATATCTTCAAGAGCCCTATCTAGCTCTCTCTTGATAGTATCCAGAGAACCGGCCTCCACCGCCCTCTGAGGCAGAGAAATCCACAGACTCACAACTCTCTGTGAGAAAAGTGTTTCCTTATCTCCATTCTAAATGGCTTACCCCTTATTCTAAAACTGTGGCCCCTGGTTCTGGACTCCCCAACGTGAGGAACATGTTTCCCCCCTATCTAGCGTGTCCAAACCCTTAATAATCTTATATGTTTCAATAAGATAGCCTCTCATCCTTCTAAACTCCAAGAGTATACAAGCTCAGCCGCTCCATTCTCCATACTCAGGCAGCATCTCTGGAGATAAGGGATGGGTGATGTTTCGTGGTGGGCACCCTTCCTCCAGAGCTGCTGCCTGAGCCAGCTGAGTTACTCCAGCACTTTGTGTCTATCCAACCAGCACCTGCAGTTCTGTGTTTATCTAAGCTGCAACTTATTGTAACTAGACTCTTTCCCTCAGGAGTGTTTAATGATCAAGGGGTATTATAATGACAAAGTACCACATTATTAAATGACTTCCAATAGAAGATATAATTTGGTGGATTTATGTTGGAGGTAGAGAGGCAACAAATTGCATTTATTTTCTGTAATATATAAGAATCTATTGATTTGGTGAAAAAATGCAATAATTTTTTTTTTTTTAAATCTTGATCTATCATTTGCTTTGAATGCTAAAGACTTCACTGTGAGGCTCTTGTTTCTTGTACTTTTTAATTTAGTGTAGATATAGCGAGGAAACGGGCCCTTCGGCCCACCGGGTCCACATCGACCTTCGATTACTCCTTCAAACCAGTTTCATGTTATCCCACTTTCTCATTCATTCCCTACACACTAGGGATGATTTTACAGAGGGCCAATTAACCTACAAACCCACACATCTTTAGGATGTTAGATCAATAGACAATAGGTGCAGAGATAGGCCATTCGGCCCTTCGAGCCAGCAGCGCCATTCAATGTGATCATGGCTGATCATCCCCAATCAGTACCCCGTTCCTGCCTTCTCCCCATATCCCCTGACTCCGCTATCTTTAAGAACCCTATCTAGCTCTCTCTTGAAAGTATCCAGAGAAGCAGCCTCCACCGCCCTCTGAGGCAGAGAATTCCACCGACTCACAACTCTCTGTGAGAAAAAGTGTTTCCTCATCTCTGTTGGCGGAAACCGGAGCACCCGGACGAAACCCACGCGGTTGCAGGGATGTGGTGCAAACTCCACGCAGACAGCACCCGAGGTCGGGATGGAACCTGGGTCTCTGGGCGCTGTGAGGCAGTTTTGCTTTGGTTCTGGCAAACGCCATTGTTTGTCTCTCTCTCTCTCTCTCTCTCTCTCCATTGATGTCTGTCTCGTCAGCCTGGACTGGATCTGCTCCAAGGAGAAGTCTGGCCACTGCCAAGGAGGAGCAGCATGAAGCAGTGGTACACCGCCAAGGAACAGCTTGATGTTCTCAAGGAGCAGAATGGTGCCACTTAGGAGTGGATCGGTCCCCTCGATTGAAAACTGTCTGTCACTCCGCTGAAAACAGAGAGACAATAAATTTAGCCCTTGTCGGCCTGGAGGGATGGAACTGGCTGCGTGTGTGTGTGCGTGTGTGCGTGCGTGTGTGTGTGTGTGTGGTGCGTGCGGTGCTGGGGGCGTGCGTGCGTGCTTGCTGTGCGTGCGTGCGGTGCGTGCGTGCGTGCGTGCGTGCGTTGCTGTGCGTGGTCGTGTGTGTCGTGTTCGTGTTCGTGTTCGTGTTCGTGTTCGTGTTCTCCCCCCCCCCCCCCCCAGAGATTGTTCTTGGAGTTTTAAAAGAGGGGAAGCTCAAGCCCATGCTCTACTCTAAGAGGAATGGGGGGACGGTACAATGATGCAGCTCGTTCATCGACCCACCACCCTCTTCACTCCGGCAGTCGCAGTTTCTTCCCAACTGTTATCAGGCAACCGAACCATTCTACAGCAGCCCTGAACTACCATCTACTTCATCGACTGTCTTTGATCGGACTTCACTGGGCTTTACCTTGCACTAAACGATATTCCCTCATCACTGCCCAACACTTGGGACGGCTCGATTGTAATCATTGTTTCAAGATCCTCCTCTATGTCTACAAAGCCCTTAACGGGCTTGCCCCCACCTACATCAAAAGTCTGCTTACCCACCACACCACCTCCAGGTCCCTCAGATCGGCCGACTTGGGGTTACTGAACATCCCGCGGTCTAGGCATAAGCTCAGGGGCGACCGCGCCTTTGCGGGTTGCAGCTCCTAGACTGTGGAACAGCATCCCCCTTCCCATCAGAACTGCCCCCTCCATCGACTCTTTTAAGTCGAGACTTAAAACTCATCTTTACTCTCAAGCCTTTCTTGACGTCCTCTGAGTGAGGGCTATATGTATGTATTTATGTATGTACTTAATCTATGAACTACTGTTGTATAACGTTAGTACCTCCACCAATGTAAAGCACTTTGGCCAACGAGAGTTGTTTTTTAAATGTGCTATAGAAATAAAAGTGACTTGACTTGATATATTGTCTTTCCGCTGTCTGGTTAGCAAGCGACCAAAGCTTTTCACTGTACCTCGGTACACGTGACATTGAACGAAAACTGAACTGAAACGGAAATCGGAAATGTTTTATGTATCATTCCTAGCTCACTGTATGTCACTTGTGGGTGGAGCACCAAGGCAAATTCCTTGTATGTCAATACTTGGCCAATAAACCTATTCATTCATTCAAATGTGAGCCCCGATCTAAGGTAAATAGGTTTGGACGATGGAACAGTTGGTGTGGGTGGAGTAATGTGGCTTTGGGTCGAGCAATTGTAGTCACACAGCACGGAAACAGACCCTTCGGCCCAACTCATCCATGCCAGCCAAATTGCCTATCATTTGCCCGCTATTGACCCATATCACTCTGAACCCTTCCTCACCCTGTGTCTGCCCTTATGTCATTTAAATGTTGTATTAGTTCCTGCCTCAACTACTTCCTCATTACAGCATGGAAACGGGCCCTTTGGCCCACCGAGTCCGCGCCGACCAGCGATCACCCCGTACACTAGTTCTATCCTACACACACTGGGGAAGTGTGGGAGGAAACCGGGGTGAACCCACGCGGGTCACGGGGAGAACGTACAAACTCCGTACAGACGGCACCCGTGGTCAGGATGGAACCCGGCATCTGCATTTTCTAGTGGCGACCTTGTGAGCTCAGTGCTTCTTGTGGAGGGCCAGGTACAAAATGGCTGTCTGTGAATGGGCCGAGCTGTCGACACGGTGGCGCAGTGGTAGAGTTGCTGCTTTACGGCGCCAGAGACCCGGGTTTGATCTCGACCTCGGTTGCTGTCTGATAAGATAAGATAAGATAAAGATAAAGATAGATCCTTTAATAATCCTTTACAGGAAATTACAGTGCCACAACAGCTTCAAGACAGACATAACACCACACATTTCCTCAGATAGCTTCCATACTTAATAAGTTAAATACAATGAATGAATACTAAAAAATGCAAAATTATTTTTGTGCATTATAAAACCTTATAGCAGCTGGTATACAAGACTTCCTATATCTCTCAGTTTTGCACATTGGTGCAATCAGCCTCTGACTGAAGATGCTGCTCTTGATCACCTTCAGGGTGTGGAGTGGGTGAGTGGGGTTGGTCATTATTCAACCCAGTTTGTTCAGAGTTCTGGCCTCTGCCACCTGCTGGACCGTTAGTTGCTCAGCCCCGACCACTGAGCCGACCTTCCTGATCAGTTTGTCCAGTCTGTTTTTGTCCGCTATGCGGGCGCCTTCTCCCCAACAGGCCACCGCAAAAAACAGAGCACTGGCCACCACTGAATGGTAGACACTGCACAGTAGGGGTTGGCAGATGTTGAATGACCTTAGCCTCCTTACAAAATACAGATGACTTTGTCCCTTCCTGTACACCGCCTCCATATGACACTTCCAGTCCAGCTCACTGTCAAGCTGCACACCAAGGTACCGGTGGTTGGCGACCACCTCCACCTCAGTGCCCCTGATGGTGATTGGTGTTGGTTGAGTCCTCCTCCTCCCCCTCATGAAATCCACAACTATCTCCTTCGTTTTTGTGGTGTTGAGATGGAGGTTATTGTGTGCACTCCACTCCACAAAGTTGTTTCTTGTATCTCTATACTCCTCCTCATTGCCCCCTTTGATCAGGCCGACAACAGCTGTGTCATCTGAAAATTTCTGCAAAAAGCAGCTGTTGGTGTTGTATTGGAAATCCACTGTGTAGATGGTGAACAGGAATGGAGCCAGCACAGTTCCTTGAGGAACCCCTGTGCTGCTCAGGAGTTGTGGAGTTTGCACGTTCTCCCGGTGGGTTTTCTCTGGGTGCTCCAGTTTCCTCCCACGCTCCAAAGATGTGCAGGTTTGTAGGTTAATTGGCTTTGGTGTAAATGTAAATTGTCCCCAGTGTGTGTAGGGTAGAACCAGTGTGAATGGGTGATCACTGGTCGGCGCGGACTCGGTGGGCAGAGGGCCATCTTGTCCCCCTGAGAGATTTCTATAACAGTTGTTGAGTGAGGGAATTCCAGCATGCATCCCCATAAATCACACAGACCAGACTCCCCACCACTGACTCCATTGACACTTCACTGCTGCCTCAGGAAAGAAGCCAAGATAATCACGGTGGCGCAGCGGTAGAGTTGCTGCCTTACAGCGAATGCAGCGCCGGAGACCCGGGTTCGATCCCGACTGCAGGTGCCGTCTGTACGGAGTCTATACGTTCTCCCCGTGACCTGCGTGGGTTTTCTCCGGGTGCTCTGGTTTCCTCCCACACTCCAAAGACGTACAGGTTTGTAGGTTAATTGGCTTTGGTAAATGTAAAAATTGTCCCTAGTGGGTGTAGGATTATGTCATTGTGCGGGGATCGCTGGTCGGCGCGCACCCGGTGGGCCGAAGGGCCTGTTTCCGTGCTGTTTCTGTAAACTAAACTAAAAAAAGACTTGTCCCACTCCAGTCAGTCCTCCTATTCCCTGCTCCCTTCCAGCAGAAGGTTCAGAAGCTTTAAAAGAGTTTTTTTTAAATAACAAAATAACAAAAATGGTTATTAATTCCTTGTTCTCTATTTGATTGCTGATGTTTCTGACCTGACGCAGGTAATCCTGGATGTGGGATGCGGGACTGGAATCCTGTCCATGTTTGCAGCAAGAGCTGGAGCCAAGCACGTGATTGGAGTCGACCAGTCCGAGATTATTTACCAGGCCATGGATATCGTGAGGTGGGTGACACATATTTAATCCTGTGCAGGAAGGAACTGCAGATTCTGGTTCACACCATAGATAGGCACAAAATGCTGGGGTAACTCAGCGGGACAGGCAGCATCTCTGGAGAGAGGGAAGTTGCCAGCAGGTTTTCGAGGAGGTAGGAAGTTTACGAGGATGTTTCCAGGACTCGAGGGGCCTGAGCTATGGGGAGAGGTTGATTATGCTGAGACTCTATTCCTTGGAACATAGGAGGATGAGGGGTGATCCTATAGAGGGGTTATAAAGTCATGAGAGGAATAGATCGGGTAGATGCACAGAGTCTCTTGCCCAGAGTAGGGCAGTCGAGGACCAGAGGACATAGGTTCAAGGTGAAGGGGAACAAATTTAATAGGAAACTGAGGGGTAACGTTTTCGCACTAAGGGTGATTGGTGGGTGTATGGAACAAGCTGCCAGAGGAGGTAGTTGAGGCTGGGACTATCCCGACGTTTAAGAAACAGTTAGACAGGTATATGGACAGGACAGGTTTGGAGGGATGTGGACCAAACGCAGGCAGGTGGGACTAGTGTAGCTGGGTAACGTTGGCCGGAGTGGGCAAGTTGGGCTGAAGGGCCAGTTTCCATTCTGGTATCACTCTCTGACTGTATGAATGGGTGACGTTTTGGGTGGAGACCTTTCTTCAGGGGGTGAGGGGAGAGGGAGTCTGAAGCTATCTCAGAGAAACATAGAAAATAGGTGCAGGAGCAGACCATTCGGCCCTTCGAGTCAGCACCACCATTCAATGCGATCATGGCTGATCATCCAAAATCAGTACCCCCGTTCCTGCCTTCTCCCCATATCCCTTGATTCGGTTTTGTGCGTTAAGGGCCTGTCCCACTGGGGCGTCATTTGCGCGTAATTTACGCAACATCATTTACGTGTCACGATGCATTACGCGCGAATGGTGCGTGGTGACGTTGGCAGTGACGCGCGGTCGCGCACGGCGCCCCAGGATTTTATGATGTACAAAATCTTCGCGCGGCATCTGCGTGACTCGCAAATGACACCCAAGTGGGACAGGCCCTTAAACATGCAACGGCAGTTCCTTCCCGCACATTCCGGGCACCGGCATTGTCTCAACAGTTGCTGTTTTTTAATGAGCTGGCTGCTCTTCTGCTTTGGGAGTCGGGCAGAAGACTGATTGGGGATGCTGGAGGGATGAGATTACAGAAAGGGACAGAGATAAGCATCGTGCACGGGAAATAAATGGAGCAGCTTGAGTCATTATTCTGTCCAGCGCAGCATTAGCTGTCGAGGTAATGGCATACTCAGTAAGATGGATAAGCAGCGTGACGGGGCAGGGGATCGTTAAATTTAAGAAGTCGCTCACTGATTGACTTTCAGTATTTGCAGCCACAGGAAACAGGGCGGCACGGTGGCGCCGCGGTAGAACTCCTGCCTCACAGCGCCAGAGAGCCCGGTTCGATCCTGACTACGGGTGCCTGTCTGCCTGTGCGCAGTTTGTACCTTCTCCCCGTGACCCGCGTGGGTTTTCTCCGGGATCTCCTGTTTTCTCCCACACTCCAAAGACATGCAGGTTTGTCGGTTAGCATTCGGTAGAAGGCCGTCAGCATCCACAAAGACTCCTCACACCCTTGCAATAGTCTGTTCGAACTTCTACCATCCGGCAGGCGTTACAAGGCCTTCTACGCCCGCACCTCCAGACTTGGGAACAGCTTCATCACCAGAGCTATCGCTGCTCCGAACCGGCCCCACACCCATGAACTGCCCCCCTCGGATGGTCACGTCGCACATCGACCTGGCACAGACCTATTTGCACTTTATACTGTTTTTTTTTAATCTTGTTTCTCTTGGTGTCTAAATTTTTAGTTAATTAAGTCTTCTTCTTTCGTGTGGCGTGCACAGCCTAACGTTGTAGGGCGACGTGTTCTATTTGATCTTCCGTTTGTGCACGTCGAGTTGATTGCATTAGTCGAAACAGGGCGGACCACGTGAAGGTTGCAATCTCCCACCCCAGTTAATTAAGTTATTACATCGGATGGAAGCTGCATATAAAATCTCGTTGTACCTCTGTGCAATGACAATAAAATAAATTATTATTATTATTATTATTAAGTGGCTTGGTGTAAATGTAAATTGTCCCCAGTGTGTGTGTGTGTAGGGCCGCTGGTCGGCCTATCCACGTCACCTATCCATGTTCTCCCCAGATGCCTAATCCACTGAGTTATTCCAGCACTCTCTTCTTTTTGTAAACCAGCACCTGCAGTTCCTTGTGACCTCGCAGAAGTTCCTAGTTGCCGACGCCATAGACTCAAGGAATTCTGACCAGCAGGGACAATTCCCCAATCTGGAACTTGGTGGTGAAATTTCCATGGAGTCACTGCCGCAAAGTTTAAGGAGTATTATATTGATGGCAAGGCTGCTGATTAGTCGACTCGCTTGCTATAATTGTAAATTGTCACTAGTGTGTGTGTGTGTAGGTAGGCAAAAGTGCTGGAGAAACTCAGCGGGTGCGGCAGCATCTGTGGAGCGAAGGAAATAGGCAACGTTTGTGTGTGTGTGTGGGATAGTTTTTGGTGTGTTTGGGGGATCGCTGGTCGGCACGGACTCGGCGGGCCGAAGCAAAGATCCTACAGCGAGCAAGATAGTCCACTCGACGAAAAAGACCTAGTACGGTCATGGGCAGATTCATGGGTAATTTTCGGCCCCATTTCCGTAACCGGCTTCCGTCTCCGCACACCAACGATCCCAGAGCGGAGCAAAGATAACTAGTGCAGAGACGGAAGCCGGTTACGGAAACATCCTCGTAAAAATAAAAGTTCTTTGGTAAAAATCTTCTCCTCATTTTCAGAATTATAATTTATTAACACAAACTGTTCCCCCGCAACGTTGATTACACTGCGAGTTGGGTCGGGTCGGGTTACGGAAATGGATGAAAAAAAGGCCCACGTTCCGCTCCGTTGCGTACTACACGTCAGCCCATTGCATTTAGAAGGAGTGGTCTATCTTGCTCCGCTATAGGATCTTTGGGCCAAAGTGCCTGTTTCCGTGCGGTATCTCTAAACTACACTACACTGGGGGAAGAGATGGTACGCTGAGCCCTGTGCCAGTGTGCAGGCTCCTTCCTCATTGTTCTTGCCAAAGTGCGTTGCCTGCTTAATTAATACGCTTGCTGGTTGAATGATTTTCATTGACTAAGAATGAAGGCTTGCAGTATAAAATGGTGCTGGGTTAGTCTCAGATGAAAATGACACAGCATTCAAGTACACTCCCAGTCTTGGTGTTGGGTCTTGTGGGGAAAATGTACAGGCTATTTTGAGCACTTGAGTTCTGCTTCCGCTGTGACAATAGACAATAGACAATAGGTGCAGGAGTAGGTCATTTGGCCCTTCGAGCTAGTACCGCCATTCAATGTGATCATGGCTGATCATCCCCAATCAGTACCTCGTTCCTGCCTTCTCCCCTTATCCCCTGACTCCGCTATTTTTAAGAGCCCTATCTAGCTCTCTCTTGAAAGCATCCAGAGAACCGGCCTCTGAGGCAGAGAATTCCACAGACTCACCACTCTCTGTGAGAAAAAGTGTTTCCTCGTCTCCGTTCTAAATGGCTTACTGCTTATTCTTAAACTGTGGCCCCTGGTTCTGGACTCCCCCAACATCGGGAACATGTTTCCTGCCTCTAGCGTGTCCAAACCCTTAACAATCTTATATGTTTCAATGAGATCCCCTCTCATCCTTCTAAACTCCAGAGTGTACAAGCTCAGCTGCTCCATTCTCTCAGCATATGACAGTCCCGCCATCCCGGGAATTAACCTTGTAAACCTACGCTGCACTCCCTCAATAGCAAGAATGTCCTTCCTCAAATTCGGTGACAGTGGGTATGTAGGGATATCAAGAGCAGCAGAAGTGTAATTCAATGGTTTTACGGTTCCTTTTATTATCACGTTTATGCTAGTTTAGTTTAGCTCAGAGATACAGCTAAGAAACAGGCCCTTCGGCCCACCGAGTCTGCGCCGCCCAGCGATCCCCGCACACTAAACACTATCCTACACAATTTACACATACACCAAGAGAGTTAACCTACAAACCTGTACGTCTTTGGAGTGTGGGAGGAAACCGGAGCTTCCCGGAGAAAACCCACGCGAGAAGGTACAAACTCCGTACAGACAGCACCAGTAGTCAGAATCGACCCGGGTCTCTGGCGCTGTGAGGCTGCAACACAACTGCTGCGCCACCGTGTCGCCAAGTTACATTGAAGTTCTTTTTTAGCTCTACCAAGCAGTTAGATCATAATAATAATAATAATAATAATAATAATAATAAATACTTTATTAATCCCCTTATTCAGGGGAAATTCAGATGTCCTTGCAGCACACTAATAAAAATACAACATAGCATTAAAGAAGTTTAACATTAAAACATAAAAACATCCCCCCACAATGGTTCCCACTGTGGGGGAAGGCACAAAGTCCAGTCACAATCCCCATGTCCACCCATAGTCAGGCCTATTGAGGCCTCCACAGTCGCCGCTACGGAGGCTCGATGTTCCTGGCCGTTCTCGCCGGGTGATGGTACTCCGGCGTCGGGAGAACCCTCTCAGCGGCTTGGGGTGCCAGGAACGGCCGCCTCCTTACCGGAGACCGCGGCTTCCAAGCCAACAGGCCGCGCTGTTGACGGAGCTCCACATACTGGCGATCTCGGCGAGAGATCCCAGGCTCGGCGAGAGATTGGCGTACATAAGTACAATCCCCCGGTTTAAGTACCAAATGCATAGAAACAGCCGTCTGAGTCCAAATGCAAGAGGCGGCAGGTTTTGCTGCCATTGCAGGTGTACGGAACGAGCTGCCAGGAGGAGGTAGTTGAGGCAGGATACTATCACGACGTTTAAAAAACATTTAGACAGGTGCATGGATAGGACAGGTTTAGAGGGATAAGGGGCAAATGCGGGCAGGTGGGACGAGTGTAGATGGGGCATGTTGGGCGGCATGGGCAAGTTGGGCCAAAAGGGCCTGTTTCCACGCAGTATAACTACGATTCTAAAGGAGGCGAATAGTTTCCAAATGTGCCTTTTCTTGGAAACTCAACACTTATTGTGTGCATGGTAGACAAAAATGCTGGAGAAACTCAGCGGGTGCAGCAGCATCTATGGAGCGAAGGAAATAGGCAACGTTTCGGGCCGAAACCCTGAAGGAAATAGGCAACGTTTCGGTCTGAAACCCGGAAGGGTTTCGGCCCGAAACGTTGCCTATTTCCTTCGCTCCATAGATGCTGCTGCACCCGCTGAGTTTCTCCAGCATTTTTGTCTACCTTCGATTTTCCAGCATCCGCAGTTCCTTCTTAAATTTATTAACTGCATGTTGAAATAAACTATCTGAAGGGGGATAATTTGAAAAAAGAATTTTTAATATCACTGCTATCATAGCTTCAAACCAAGTCAATAAAATAAATTAATGCGTGGGGTCGTACTGATTGCTTCCCAGTCGGGGAGCAAAAGACTTCAGGAACTTTAACTGGGCTCATTAATATAAAGGCACCAAGTGCGATTCTTTAGCTTGCTAGCACGAAGGAAATGGAAATTTGATCTAAATATTCATCTTTCAACCTGGGACGGTGGTACATTGGAGGGTGACCTACTAATTTGTTACATTAGCCCCTGCTCAGGCAGGGAGATCGAAGTGCCCTGTCAGGTGAAGAAAAATGGCTCTCGTTTATAGAGTGGAAATTATTTCCCATGGAAATTCCGCCATCCATTTTCAGTGAGGTGGCCCGTGCATACCATCTGCCCAAGGTAACCTGTGGCTGACTCAAACTGTTCAGCAAAGCCAGTTAATCTATTTCTCCCCATTGTAATGCAAGCAGAATTAATATATACCATCACTATTGTGTGGATTCCTGCAGTCAAAATTAAATCTCCCTATCAACCATGGTCACAATGAATGGCGGTGCTGGCTCGAAGGGCCGAATGGCCTCCTCCTGCACCTATTTCTATGTTTCTATGTTTCTAATAACAATAATAATCAATGTAGTTCAGAGCTTATTTGAGGTTGTGGTCACAAGGTCATAAGTAATAGGAGTAGAATTAGGCCATTCGGCCCATCAAGTCTACTCCACCATTCATCATGGCTGATCTATCTCTCCCTCCTAACCCCTTTTCTCCTGCCTTCTTCCCATAACCTCTGACACACGCACTAATCAAGAATCTATCTATCCCTCCTTTAAAATTACCCATTGACTTGGCCCCCACAGCCTTCCGCGGCAAAGAATTCCACAGATTCTCCACCCTCTGACTAAAGAAATACCTTCTCATCTCCAGTAGTGTTTAATAGCCTAATGGAAGTCGGGAAGATGCTGTTCCTGAACCCTGGAAGTTACATTTTTTAAGCATCTATGCCTTCTTCCCGATGGCAGGGGTGAAAATGAGTGTGTGGCCAGGGTGGTGTGGGTGATCAGCAGTAATTGCACTGTTGGATACTGATCCTGACTAACTTTCTGCACTGGGCCATATAACGAGAATAGTAAGGAAGGCAAATTCAATGCCGGCATTTAGATCAAGATGACTGGAATACAAAAACAGAGATGTAATGCTGAGGCTCTGTAAGGTGCTGGTCAGGCCACATTTGGTGCACTGTGAACAAATTTGGGTCCCATATCTGAGGAAGGATGGGCTGGCTCTGGGGAGGGTCCAGAGGAGGTTTACAAGAATGATCCCAGGAATGAGTGGGTTAGCATATGATGAGCGTTTGACAGCACTGGGCCTGTACTCGCTGGAGTTTAGAAGGTTGAGGGGGGACCTCATTGAAACTTACAGAATAATGAAAGGCCTGGAAGAGTGGATGTGGAAAAGATAGCGTCTAGAATCATAGAGTCATACAGTGTGGATACAGGCCCTTCGGCCCAACTTGCCCATACCGGCCAACATGTCCCAGCTACACTAGTTCCACCTGCCTGCGCTTGGTCCATATCCCTCAAAACCTGTCCTATCCATGTACCTGTCTAACTGTTTCTTAAACATTGGGATAGTCCCAGACTCAACTACCTCATATTGCAACTTGTTCCATACACCCGCCACCCTTTGTGTGAAAAAGTTACCCCTCAGATTCCTATTAAATCTTCTCCCTTTCACCTTAAACCTATGTCCTCTGGTTCTCGATTCCCCTACTCTGGGCAAGAGACTCTGTGCATCTACCCGATCTATTCCTCTCATGATTTTGTACACCTCTATAAGATCACCCCTCATCCTCCAGCGCTCTAAGGAATAGAGACCCAGCCTACTCAACCTCTCCCTATAGCTCACACCCTCTATTCCTGACACATCCTCGTAAATCTTCTCTGCACCCTTTCAAGCTTGCCAATATTTTGACAATATATGTTTCCACTGGTGGGAGAGTTTGGGACCAGAGGTCATAGTCTCAGAATTAAAGGGCGCTTCTTTAGAAAGGAGGTGAGGAGGAACTTCTTTAGTCAGAGGGTAGTTAATCTGTGGAACTCATTGCCACAGAGGGCTGTGGAGGCCAGGTCAGTGGATATTTTTAAGGCAGAGATGGACAAATTATTGATTAGAACGGGTTTAGTTTCGAGATACATCCCGCCGGGTCCGCGCCGACCAGCGATCCCCGCACATTAACACTATCCTACACACACTAGGGACAATTTTTACATTTACCAAGCCAGTTAACTTACATACCTGTACATCTTTGGAGTGCAGGAGGAAACTCGGAAGATCTCGGAGAAAACCCACGCACGTCACGGGGGGAACATACAAACTCCGTACAGACAGCACCCGTAGTCGGGATCGAACCCGGGTCTCCGGCGCTGTACGGCAGCAACTCTACCGCTGCGCCACCGTGACTGCCCGAGGGTTATGGGGAGGAGGCAGGAAAATGGGACTGGGAGGCAGAGATCGACCATGATTGAATGGCGGAGTAGTCGATGGGCCGAATGGCCTAATTCTACTCCTCTAACTTGCGAACTTTTTCTGACAAGATTGTGTTATTTCTGCCCCCAGGGAAAATGATCTGGACGGTGTGATAACGCTGATCAGAGGAAGGATTGAGCATGTGGACCTTCCAGTTCCCAAGGTGGATCTTATTGTTTCCGAATGGATGGTACGTTATTCTTCAGCGATTTCTGAATTCCACTTTAAAAAAAAATCCGTTTAGTTTATATATACAGCGCGGAAACGCCGTGGTCATAATCATATATCGTCTTTCTGCTGACTGGTTAGCACGCAACAAAAGCTTTTCACTGTAACTCTGAATGTGTGGAGTATTAAATCATTTCTGTGATTTGCTTAAGTCAGTCAACCTGTGGTGGATATTTATCAAGTTTCATGTACAGTTGGTATAAATGGGTCTTAATTTAGTTTCGTTTGGAGATACAGCGCGGAAACAGGCCCTTCGGCCCACCGAGTCCATGCCAACCAGCGGTTACTAACACGATCCTACACACAGTAGGGACAATTTGCACTTATACCAAGCCAATGAACCTGCAGACCTGTATGTCTTGGAGTGAAGTACTCTGAAATTACAGATTGGCTTTCCTTTCTTTGGTTAATAATACTTGTACATAGAACATAGGACAGCACAGGAACAGGCCCTTCGGCCCACAATGTTTGTACTGAACATGATGCCAAGGTGAAAATAGACACAAAATGCTCGAGTATTTCGAGTGGGACAGGCACCATCTCCGGATGGAAGGAATGGGTGATGTTTCGGGTCGAGACCCTTCTTCAGACTGAGAGCCAAGGTGAACATGGACTCATGATAAAACCAGGGTCTCGACCCGAAAACGTCACCTATTCCTTCGTTCCATCGATGCTACCTCACCTGCTGAGTTTCTCCAGGATTTTTGTCTAACTGCAGTAGAGAAGATGTCTTGTGAATTTGATAATTGTGATTTAAGAACGCAGAACAGTACAGAAGAGGAACCACAATCTTTGTGCCGGAACATGATGCCAAGTTAAACTGATCCAGTCTGCCGATACATGGTCAAGGATAGACACAAAATGCTGGAGTAACTCAGCGGGACAGGCAGCAGCCCTGGAGAGAAGGAATGGCTCGACCAACTCTGTCGGGTCACACCTCTCTGTTTCTTGCACTGCCACGTGCCAATTTAAAAGCCACTCAAACACGACTATCGTATCTGCCTCCACCACCGCTTCATGCATTCCTGGCCCCCACCACTCTGTGTGTACAAGCGACTTGTCCCACAGGTGGGAGGGCATGAGCAGTCAGCCACAGTCTACCTTTCTTATCCAGTTTGAGTTTCAGTTCAGAGACACAGCGCAGAAGCAGGCCCTTCGGCCCACCGAGTCCGCTCGGACCAGCGATCCCCACACATCAACACTACCCTACGCACTCTCGGCACAATTTTACATTTATACCAAGCCAATTAACCTACCACCCGGTCGGTGCGTCTTTCGAGTGTGGGAGGAAACCGAAGATCTCGGAGAAAACCCACGGGGAGAACCTGCAAACTCCGCACAGACAGCACCCGTAGCCGGGATGGAACTGGGGTCTCTGGCGCTTGGAGGCAGGAGCTCTACTGCTGCGCCACCCTGACTATTGAAGCCAGTATATGTTGAAGACCAAAGATAGACACAAAGTGCTGGAGTAAACTCTGGAATTTAGAAAGATAAGAGGGGATTTGAGTATGGGAGCAGGGAGGTTCTACTGCAGTTGTACAGGGTCTTGGTGAGACCACACCTGGAGTATTGCGTACAGTTTTGGTCTCCAAATCTGAGGAAAGACATTCTTGCCATAGAGGGAGTACAGAGAAGGTTCACCAGACTGATTCCTGGGATGTCAGGAATTTCATATGAGGAAAGACTGGATAGACTCGGCTTGTACTCGCTAGAATTTAGAAGATTGAGGGGGGATCTTATAGAAACGTACAAAATTCTTAAGGGGTTGGACAGGCTAGATGCTGGAAGATTGTTCCCGATGTTGGGGAAGTCCAGAACAAGGGGTCACAGTTTAAGGATAAGGGGGAAATCTTTTAGGACCGAGATGAGAAAAACATTTTTCACACAGAGAGTGGTGAATCTCTGGAATGCTCTGCCACAGAAGGTAGTTGAGGTCCGTTCATTGGCTATATTTAAGAGGGAGTTAGATGTGGCCCTTGTGGCTAAAGGGATCAGGGGGTATGGAGAGAAGGCAGGTACAGGAAACTGAGTTAGATGATCAGCCATGATCATATTGAATGGCGGTGCAGGCTCGAAGGGCCGAATGGCCTACTCCTGCACCTATTTTCTATGTTTCTATATATGATCTTATTGAAAAATATAAGATTGTTAAGGGTTTGGACACGCTAGAGGCAAGAAACATGTTCCCGATGTTGGGGGAGTCAGAACAGGGGCCACAGTTTAAGAATAAGGTGTAAGCCATTTAGAACAGAGACGAGGAAACACTTTTTCACAACAAAGAGTTGTAAGTCTGTGGAATTCTCTGCCTTAGTGGAGGCTGGTTCTCTGGATTCTTGAAAGTATCCTTGAGAGAGCTAGATAGGGCTCGTAAAGATAGCGGTGTCAGGGGATATGGGGATAAGGCAGGAATGGGGTACTGATTGGGGATGATCAGCCAAGATCACATTGAATGTTGGTGCTGGCTCGAAGGGCCGAATGGCCTCCTCCTGCACCTATTGTCTATTGTCTATTGTAACGTCAGCGGGTCAGGCAGCATCTCGGGAGAAAATGAATGGGTGACGTTTCGGATCGGGACCCTTCTTCAGACTTCTTCAGATGAAACATCACCTATCCATTTTCTCCAGAGATGCTGCCTGACCAAATCTCCGGATTCTGAGTTACTCCAGCATTCTGCGTCTATCTTTGTTTTGTTTGTCAGAGTTGGTTATGAGAGAGGTCGCAAAATGCAATATATATGTATAATAACTGTATCTCCGATTTATAATAACATTGCTGCTCTGAAGAAAATCTTTTCAAATGTTCCTTTTATGTGGACTGTAATATTTTTTCTCAGCTTGGAATCACAACAATTCACCTCCGCTCAGTTCGCATTAACCAACCTGATCTCCCGGTTACTCAGCACTTCAACTCCCCCTCCCATTCCGAATCCGACCATTCTGTCCTGGGCCTCCTCCATGGCCAGAGTGAGGCCCACCGTAAGTTGGAGGAGCAGCACCTCATATTTTTCGCTTGGGCAGTTTGCACCCCAGCGGTATGAACATTGACTTCTCTAATTTCAGGTAGTCCCTACTTTCTCCTCCCCTTCTCAGCTCTCCCTCAGCCCACTGGCTCCACCTCTTCTGTTCTTCTTCCCCCCCCCCCCCCCCCCACAACCCTCACATCAGTCTGAAGAAGGGTTTCAACCCGAAACGTTGCCTATTTCCTTCGCTCCATAGATGCTGCCTCACCCGCTGAATTTCTCCAGCATTTTTCTCTACCTCTGCAAAGTTAAATTCCTTTAAAGGTCTCTTTACCAGAATGCATTTTTGGAAATGTCTGCAGAAATTAGATCAGGCGTAAGAAAATGCTGATAAATACTAAGCGACTGTTTAATATTCATTATTTCTCTCTGTTCAATTTAAAAGCAATGGGCACACAAAAGAGGTGGTTGAGCTAATGGCTTACTTTCTGAACAACATCAGTCTACAACTTGTGCATCACAATGAAACAGTGAGAGATCTCGCTGCTAGTGACGTGAATTGTTTCACAGCATTATTTTTAGTTTAGAGATACAGCGCGGAAACAGGCCCTTCAACCCACCGAGTCTGCAATGACCAGCGATCCCCGCACGCTACAGTATCCGACACACACTAGGGACAATTTACAATTATACCAAGCCAATTGACTTGCAAACCTGAAAGTAGACAAAAAATGCTGGAGAAACTCAGCGGGTGAGGCAGCATCTATGGAGAGAAGGAATTGGCGATGTTTCGTGTCTCCCCTCATCCTCCTGCGCTCCAAGGGATAGAGACCCAGCCTACTCAACCTCTCCTTAGAGCTCACACCCTCCAGTCCTGGCAACATCCTTGTAAATCTTTTCTGAACCCTTTCAAGCTTGATAATATCTTTCCTATAACATGATGCCCAGAACTGAACACAATATTCTAATGCGGTCTCATCAACGTCTTATACATCTGCAACGTGACCTCACAACTTCTATACTCAATACTCTGACTGATGAAGGCCAAAGTGCCAAAAGCCTTTATGACCACCTTATCTACCTGCGAGTTGACCTTCAAGGAACCATGCACCTGCACTCCTAGATCCCTCTGCTCTACAACACTCCCCAGAGGCCCACCATTCACTGTGCGGCTCCTGCCCTTGTTGGACATAAGATCAAAGGATCAGGATAAATGTAGAATGGTTCATTGTTAGCTGAGGGGAAGGAGAGAACGAGGCAATAACATTAATCAGAAGGAGAGTGAAACTAGTCGGAGAACCAGGATGGGGGAGGGACGGTGAGAGAGGAAAAGCAAGGGTTACTTGAAGTTAGAGATGTCAATATTCATACCGCTGGGTTGTAAGCTGCCCAAGTCGTGGCTTGGTACGGCAAACCTGAGCGTCCAGAAGCAGAAAAGGCTGCAAAACGTCGTAACCACTGCCCAGTCCATCATCGGTTCTGACCTCCCTACCATCGAAGGGATCTATCGCAGTCTCTGCCTCAAAAAGGCTGGCAGCATCATCAAGGACCCACACCGTCCTGGCCACACACTCATCTCTCCGCTGCCTTCAGGTAGAAGGTACAGGAGCCTGAAATCTGCAACATCCAGGTTCAGGAATAGCTACTTCCCCACAGCCATCAGACTATTAAACACAACTTCAAACAAACTATGTTCCTACTGGTCTCCTAATCTGAGAAAAGACATGCTTGCCATAGAGGGAGTACAGAGAAGGTTCACCAGGCTGATTCCTGGGATGGCAGGACTTTCATATGAAGAAAGACTGGATAGACTCGGCTTATACTCGCTAGGAATTTAGAAGATTGAGGGGGGATCTTATAGAAACTTACAAAATTCTTAAGGGGTTTGACAGGCTAGATGCAGGAAGATTGTTCCCGATGTTGGGGAAGTCCAGAACAAGGGGTCACAGTTTAACGATAAGGGGGAAGTCTTTTAGGACCGAGATGAGAATTTTTTTTTTCACACAGAGTGGTGAATCTGTGGAATTCTCTTGGAGGCTGCTTCTCTGGATTCTTGAAAGTATCCTTGAGAGAGCTAGTTAGGGCTTTTAAGGATAGCGGAGTCAGGGGATATCGGGAGAAGGCAGGAACGGGATACTGATTGGGGATGATCAGCCATGATCACATTGAATGGCGGTGCTGACTCAAAGGGCCAAATGGCCTACTCCTGCACCTATTGTCTATTGTCTATTGTAACTCAGCGGGTCAGGCAGCATCTCGGGAGAAAATGGATTCTCTGCCACAGAAGGTAGTTGAGGCCAGTTCATTGGCTATATTTAAGAGGGAGTTAGATGTGGCCCTTGTGGCTAAAGGGATCAGGGGGTATGGAGAGAAGGCAGGTACAGGATACTGAGTTGGATGATCAGCCATGATCATATTGAATGGCGGTGCAGGCTCGAAGGGCCGAATGGCCTACTCCTGCACCTATTTTCTATGTTTCTATGAACTGTAACAACCTATTGCACTTTATCTGTTTACTGATGTGTGTGTATATATATATTCTATGGTATATGGACACACTGATCTGATCTGTATTCATGACTACAATATCCCGTTGTGCTGCAGCAAAGCAAGAATATCATTGTCCTATCTGGGACACATGACAATAAACTCTCTTGACTTGACTTGACTTGAAATATGAGGTGCTTTTCGTCCAATTTGCGTTGGGCCTCTCTCTGACAGTGGAGGAGGCCCAGGGCAGAAAGGTCAGTGTGGGAACGGGAGGGGGTGTTAAAGCGTTTGGCAACTGGGAGATCAGGTCGGTTTAGGCGGACTGAGCGGAGGTGTTGAGCGAAACGATAGCCGAGCCTGCCTTTGGATATCCCTATCGCTGCCCCAGCGATGTGCGTTTTACGGGACGGAACCCAAGGTGATCCTAGTGACCAGAAATGAGCTCAGTCTCTTATCTGCTGCCTTCCTTCTGTCATTGTGGATGACTTGCTGGTGCGGGCGGGAGGACAGATTATCAACGCTCTTAAGGGATGAGCAAAGGCAGCAATCTATGCACTGTGACCAGAGGCGACTGCTTTGATTTAACCAGAGTCACTAAATCCCTCTTTCCATCAGCCTACACTTTGGGCTTTGGGTGTAGATTTCTCAATTTAAAACACATCTTCCCCACAAGGTCTTATGATCAGACGGCCACTTGCATCTAAATGAAGAAAGAACGCCTTGCATGTGTTCAGCAACCTTCATGACCCAAAGCATCTCGAAACCTATTAAATGCTTTAGCACCAGGTTATTGTTCAGACCCATGGCAACCTGGGACTACTGGAGTTCCACGGGGAACTGCACTGGGATCTCTATTGTTTGTGATATATAGACAATAGACAATAGGTGCAGGAGTAGGCCATTTGGCCCTTCGAGCCAGCACCGCCATTCAATGTGATCATGGCTGATCATCTCCAATCGGTACCCCGTTCCTGCCTTCTCCCCATCTCCCCTGACCGCTATCTTTAAGAGCCCTATCTAGCTCTCTCTTGAAAGTATCCAGAGAACCTGCCTCCACTGCCCTCTGAGGCAGAGAATTCCACAGACTCACCACTCTCTGTGAGAATAAGTGTTTCCTCGTCTCCGTTCTAAATGGCTTACTCCTTATTCTTAAACTGTGGCCCCTGGTTCTGGACTCCCCCAAAATATATATATGTGTATGTATGTATGAAAGACCTGCAGATGCTAGTTTTAATCGAAGATAGACACAAAACGCTGGAAGATAGACAATGCTGTCTTTACATCCAATATATATATATACACACATACACGCACACACAAACACACACACACACATATGTGGATGTATGCATATATATGTATGTATATATATTTATATATTTTTTAATATATATATATGGAGAGAGATATATATATATATATATATATATAGGTACTCAAAAATGCTGGAGAAACTCAGCGGGTGCAGCAGCATCTATGGGGCGAAGGAAATAGGGAACGTTTCGGGCCGAAACCCTTCTTCGGACTGATCTATATATATCAGTCTGAAGAAGGGTCTCCACACGAAACATCACCTATTCCTTCGCTCCATAGATGCTGCCACACCCGCTGAGTTGCTCCAGCAATTTTGTCTACCTTTGAATGTCCAGCATCTGCAGTTCCTTAAACTGTATATAGATCATAATCATACTTTATTAACCTAGTATGTTTCGCAACATACAAGGAGTTTGGTTTGCCATACACTCATACTAATAAAAAGTAACAAAACACACAAAATACATTTTAACATAAACATCCACCACAGTGACTCCTCCACATCCCTCACTGTGATGGAAGGCAAAAAAAAGTTCAATCCCTTCCCTTCTTTGTTCTCCCGCGGTCGGGTGCCTCGAGCCTTCCGTTGACGGGACTATCCTGGCTCCCGTAGCCGGCGGTCGGGCCTCCTCGTCGGGGCGATCAACTCCTGCATCGGGGGGATGTCAGCTCCCCCACGCCGGGCGATCCGACCCCAGGTCGGGGCTGGTCGCTCGTTGGAGCCTCCTGACACCAGTCTCTACCCGAGACTTCGAGCTCCTCGATGTTAAAATCCGCAGGCCGCGGTTGGAGCGTCGATCCCAGGCAAGGGATCGCAGGCTCCGATGGTAAGTCCACGGCCCCGCGGTGGGGCTCAAAGTCAGTCCCGATCGAGGCCACCAGCTCCGTGATGTTAGGCCGCAGTGCGACTGGAGATTTGACCCGGAAAACAATCGCATCTCCGGCAAGGTAAGAGATTGAAAAAAAGTTTCCCCCGACCCCCTCCCCCACCCCCTACATAAAATAAACCAGAGAACATTTACACAAACTTTTAAAACACACTAAAAATAACAAAAAAGAGGAAAAGACAGACAGACTGTTAGCGAGGCTGCCATACATATATATGTATATATATATATATTTGTATATGTATATTTTACACAGACATATGTATCTTAGATGTAAAGGAGGCACGGTGGTGCAGTGGTATGGTTGCTGCCATACTGTGCCTGAGACCCGGGTTCAATCCTGACTACGGGTGCTGTCTGTACAGAGATTGTATGTTTTCTCTGTGCCTGTGTGGGTTTTCTCTGGGTGCTTTGGTTTCCTCCCACATTCCAAAGACGTACAGGTTTGTCGGTTAATTGGCTTGGTATGAAATGTGAAATTGTCCCTAGTGTGTGTGTGTAGGATGGTGTTAGTGTGCGGGATCGCTGGTCGGCGCGGACCCGGTGGGCCGAAGGGCCTGTTTCCCGCACTGTATCTCCAAACTAAACGAAAGCTAAATCATGACCACAATTGCAGGTACATACTATCACAATTTTTAATCCTGTGAGGAGTTTAAACAATTAACTTAGACTTCTACATTTATGTCAATTACTTCTGCAGAAGAATGTATTTGAATCCTCCGTTACAGAGCATCTGTAAAGAGTTAGTTTTTGTTCACCGGCAGTTATCAGATATCAGTCTTTCCCAGGCGATTCGCAATTCAAGCTTGAGTACTTATCAGCGCAAAGTTCCGGTACATTTACCCTGGAAAAAAATAGGCTCTGGCCTTAACTCTGATCATTGCGGTCGGCGGCTCTGGAATGGAGTTCCGTCTGCTGGGCTCGATAACTCACCCTTCTTCATCGTGGCAAACTGCAGAGGACAGAACTGCTGACGATGCGAACATTCAGATCCCAGTCACGTCGTGTTTCATTTTTTAGCTTTCGAGATACAGCGCGAAAAAACAGGCCCCATATCGGCCCACCGAGTCCGCGGCGACCAGCCGTCCCCGCACACCGACGCTATCCTACGCACGCGAGGGACAATTTTACATTTACACCAAGCCCGAGTAAACCAACAAACCCGCACTGTCTTTGGAGCGTGGGAGGAAACCGGAGCACCCGGAGAAAACCCACGCGGGTCACGGGTGGGGGGAACGTACAAACTCCGTACAGACAAGCACCCGTAGTCAGGATGGAACCCGGGTCGCTGGTGCTGTAACTCCCCCGTAACTGTCAGCAACTCTACCGCTGCGATGCCGTGCCGTCCTTACAGGGGAACTGTGCATCTACTCTGCTTCTGTCACCGCTCAAACAGAAATGATTCCCCCACCCTTCCCCCCACTACCCCTGCTTCTTGATTTATTCAACCCCCCGCGACTTCAATTTAAATCTTTTAATGCATTCCATTTCCCTGAAATTCAATCGTAGCGATGAGATTTTATTGTTTGTGGTTTCAAAAGTTCGGAGAGAATATACTTCCAACATTGGAATATACTGATATAGAAAGCCCCAGGGTTGATTGGCAAGATCTTGCTGAGTTCTCAAAAGTTCATAAGGATCTTGGTTGGAGAAGACACAACTATCGTAGTGTTTATAAGTTTATATGTTCATAAGTTATAAGAGCAGAATTAGGCCATTCAGCCCTTCAAGTCTACTCCGCCATTCAATCATGGCTGATCTAGCTCTCCCTCCTAACCTCATTCCCCTGCGTTCTCCCCATAACACCCTGACATCCGTACTAATCAAACTTCAGAGCTCTTTTCAGTTTTAGAGATACAGCACGGAACAGGCCCTTCGGCCCACCGGGTCCGCGCTGACCAGCGATCCCTGCATATTCACAATATCCTACACCCACTAGGGATAATTTTTACATTTACCAAGCCAATTAACCTACAAACCTGTACGTCTTTGGAGTGTGGGAGGAAACCGAAGGTCTCGGAGAAAACCCACGCAGGTCACGGGGAGAACGTGCAAACTCCGTACAGACAGCACCCGTAGTCGGGATCGAACCCGGGTCTCCGGCGCTGCATTCGATGTAAGGCAGCAACTCTACTGCTGCGCCACCGTGCTGCCTTGCCTATAATGGGCGGCGTGGTGGCGCACCCGGTAGAGTCGCTGCCTTACAGCGCCAGAGACCCAGGTTCGATCCTGACTACAGGTGCTGTCTGTACAGAGTTTGTACTTTCTCCCCGTGATCTGCGTGTGTTTCCTCCAGGCTTTGTCCTGCCCCTCCTCTTTTCCAGCTATCTCCCCCCCTCCACCCTAATAATCAGCCTGAAGAAGGGTCCATGTTCTTCACAAGTTCTCAAGTTATAGAATTAGGCTATTCAGCCCATCGAGTCTACTCCGCCATTCAATCATGGCTGATCTCTGCCTCCTAATCCCGTTTTCCTGCCTTCTCCCCATAACCCTTGACACCCGTTCTAATCAAGAATTCGTCTATCTCTGCCTTAAAAATATCCACTGACTTGGCCTCCACAGCCCTCTGTGGCAATGAGTTCCACAGATTCACCACCCTCTGACTAAAGAAGTTCCTCCTCACCTCCTTTCTAAAAGAGCGCCCTTTAATTCTGAGACTATGACCTCTGGTCCTGGACTCTCCCACCAGTGGAAACATCTTTTCCACATCCACTCTATCTGCGCCTTTCATTCTTCTGTAAGTATTCCCCAGAGATGCTGCCTGACCCGATGAGTTGCTCCGGTCTCTTGTTTTGTGTGTACTAGTATCTGCCATTCCTTCTTTCTACATTCTGCACAGAAAGCATCTTTGTTTGACGATCCATCTCGGAAACAGATGGAGTTGTGCATTCAGGTTAAAATGTTCTGGTACATTATTGCGCCATCAATCTAACTGCATTGAGATAACAGTGACGATCGGAGCAAAGTGAATTGCTGTGAGATTATTTCGATATCTACCCTGTTACATAGAAACATAGAAAATAGGTGCAGGAGGAGGCCATTCGGCCCTTCGAGCCAGCACCGCCATTCATTGTGATCATGGCTGATCGTCCCCAATCAATAACCCGTGCCTGCCTTCTCCCCACTTGTTACTGTACCTGGACAGACACAATAAGCTGGAGTAACCCAGCGGGACAGGCAGCATCTCTGGAGAGATGACATGGGTAACGTTTCGGGTCAAGACGGTTCTGAAGAAGGGTCTTGTCCCAAAACGTCACCCATTCCTTCCCCCCAGAGATGCTGCCTGTCCCGCTGAGTTACTCCAGACATTGACGCAGAGGCAACAACCTGGCTGCTCAACACCCGGCGTGAGATCTAACTATTCCTTTGGTTTATGTTTCACTCGCAAGAAGAAGACTCCAGCTTTTTGTGCCTATCTTCAGTTTAAACCAGCATCTGCAGTTCCTTCCTACACTGTACCTGGACATCCCACTGTCTGACTCTGGTGGAGTTTCTCCAGGACGTACCGAATGATATGTTTAATCATTTAACCCAGTGATTCAATTAAAAGCCCTGCGCTTCATGTAATAAACTTGAGGGGGTCACTGCAAGGAGATAGACAATAGATAATAGGTGCAAGAGTAGGTCATTTGGCCCTTCGAGCCAGCACCGCCATTCAATGTGATCATGGCTGATCATCCACAATCAGTACCCTGTTCCTGCCTTCTCCCCATATCCCCTGACTCCGCTATTTTTAAGAGCCCTATCTAGCTCTCTCTTGAAAGCATCCAGAGAACCGGCCTCCACCGCCCTCTGATGCAGAGAATTCCACAGACTCACCACACTCTGTGAGAAAAAATGTTTCCTCGTCTCCGTTCTAAATGGCTTACTCCTTATTCTTAAACTGTGGCCCCTGGTTCTGGACTCCCCCAACATCGGGAACATGTTTCCTGCCTCTAGCGTGTCCAAACCCTTAACAATCTTATATGTTTCAATGAGATCCCCTCTCATCCTTCTAAACTCCAGAGTGTACAAGCCCAGCCGCTCCATTCTCTCAGCATATGACAGTCCCGCCATATTTCGGTATAAGTCGGCACCATGCAATTAGGATTGATTTTATTACAGGTCCACCACCGATTTACCGGCAACTAGTGGTCCGACACCTGCTTTAATTCTGACATTAAAAATCCTCCCGTAAATGTGGCGCCTAGTCCGGCTGAGGTGCCCGATCCCGACCTCATCGGGACTTCCGCGGCCGATCAGCGGGTGGAATTTGCCCCCTGCGGCTGGGGCTCTGGAACTCTGGCCTGGCGGGAGCCGTCAGATCCGTTCCCGCAGCCGACATCCGAGGCCGACTCTGCCGGTATTTTGTCCCCCCCCCCCAAGGCCGTGACCTCTGTTGGTCTGGCAAAACGGATAATACGGCAAGGCTCTGGAACCAAGGGTGCTGGAAAATCAGTGGTGGAGCTGAATAAGGAAGACAGTATGTACTGTATGTATGTAGGTGTGCAAGGATTTGCCATGATGGATTGAACACCTAGCATTTCCTATGCACCAATTTCTGCGATGCTTCTATCTCCATCACTGCCCACAATATGTGCCCTGAACTGGTCATTAAAATACCCTCAAAGATGTTCTCCAGCAGAAATTCTAATTTAGTTTATTTTGGAGACACAACACGTAAACAGGCCCTTCGGCCCACAGAGTCTGCACCGACCAGCGATCCCCGCACACTAACACTATCCTACACACACTAGGGACAATTTACATTTATACCAAGCCAACTAACCTACAGACCTGCACGCCTTTGGAGTGTGAGAGGAAACCGAAGATCTCGGAGAAAACCCACCCACCCGGTCACGGGGAGAACGTGCAAACTCCGTACAGGCAGCACCCGTCGTCGGGATCGAACCCGGGTCTCCGGCGCTGCAAGTGCTGTAAGGCAGCAGCTCTACCGCTGCGCCACCGTGCCGCCCACTAGTACGGGTGTCAGGGGTTATGGGGTGAAGGCAGGAGAATGGGGTTAGGAGGGAGAGATAGATCAGCCATGATTGAATGGCGGAGTAGACTTGATGGGCCGAATGGCCTAATTCTGCTCATTTGACGTATGACCTTATGACCTTCTGCTTTGCCTGTATGGTAATGAAGTGGGTACATATGAAATGCTACATTAAATGGTTCATAGACATTGATATTTCTGTAATTGTTTCTCAACCAAGAGGTGTTGATTTGCTGAACAGCAGGAACATGGAGAGCTTTTGTCTGCAGTGAACTACTGTCTGTTAATGTAGCTATAGAAATGGTTTGTTCACAAGCAGAACCATAGTGATTTTTCTCTCCATTTTGGCCTCGAAATGATGTTTTTGCAATGATTAGAACGACTGTAAATACTTCAGATGTGTCGATGACTTTGGCTGCCTCTGTGTATACATCAGGCCTATAAACTCACACAGACAATATGGTTTTGTGATATATCATGAATGGACTACTGCCAACACACGATTTATGTATTGTGATTATTTCCCCATTCATTGCACTTTTCTACCTCCTGCAAGAAATCATTTTTATTCAATACAAGTTCACATTTGGAAGAAATATTAAAGATAGGACTATGTTGTGTAGTTTGCTTTAGAGATACAGCGCAGAAACAGGCCCTTCGGCCCAACCAGTCCGCGCCGACCAGCGATCCCCATACACTAGCGCCATCCCTCACACATGAGGGACAATTTACAATTTTACCAAAGCCAATTAATCTACAAACCTGCACGTCTTTGGAGTGTGGGAGAAAACCGGAGCACCACTCGGCGGTCACAGAGAGAATGTGCAAACTTCGTACAGACAGCATCCGTAGTCAGGATCGAACCCGGGTCTCTGGCGCTGCAAGTGGTCTAAGGCAGCAGCTCTACCGCTGCGCCACGGTGCCGCCCACTAGTATGGGTGTCAGGTGTTATGGGGTGAAGGATGGAGAATGGGGTTAGGAGGGAGAGATAGATCAGCCATGATTGAATTGGCGTAGACTTGATGGGCCGAATGGCCTAATTCTGTTCCTATGACGTATGACCTTCTGCTTTGCCTGTAGGGTAAAGGAATCAACTCTACCGCTGAGCCACCGTGGCCTGAGAGAATGTACCAGAAGAGCAGTCATATATTTTCCTATTTGTTCTTTTTTTAATCAAGATTTTTTTGGGGGGGGAGTTGAAAATATGTCACTGATCACATTGAAAGCTAGCTAGCCATTCCATATCCAGCCTTTTACCAACTGTGGAGTCTGGGTTATCAAGGAATGGCGGAGTAGACATGATGGGCCGAATGGCCCATTTCTACTCCTATGTTTCATGAATGATCAGGAACTGCAGATGCTGGGTTATCAAGGAAAGACACACAGTGCTGGAGTAACTCAGCGAGTCTGGCAGCATCTCTGGGGAACATGGACGTATCAGGTCAGCACCCTTCTTCGTGATAGGTGATTTTTCGGGTCAGGACTAAAGAAGGGTCCCAATTTGTGAGTCCCATCGCAAATTTGGAGGAGCACCACCTCATATTTCGCGTGGGTAGTTTACACCCCAGCGGTTTGAACATGAACTTCTCCAATTTCAGGTAGTCCCTGCTTTCTCCCTCTATCCCCTCCCCTTCCCAGCTCTCCCACAGCCCACTGTCTCCGCCTCTTCCTTTCTTCTTCCCCCCGCCCGCCCCCACATCAGTCTGAAGAAGGGTCTCGACCCGAAACGTCGCCCATTCCTTCTCTCCGGAAATGCTGCCTGTCCCGCTGAGTTACTCCAGCATTTTTAGGCCTATCTTGGGGTGGGAGATTGCAACCTTCACGTGGTCCGCCCTGTTTCGACGAATGCAATCAACCCGGCGTGCACAATCAAATAGCATCAAATAGAACAAGTTGTCCTCCAACTTTAGGCTGTGCACGCCATGCGCAAGAAGAAGAAGTCTACCTTCAACTAAACATTTGTCCATTTCTGGCTTCCATGTCTGCACATTCTACCCATCAAAGCTCAATCTTGATTTCATTGACTTCAACAACTCATAATGTTCGACACATGAAACAGCAGCATTATCGCAGTGAAGTTCTCCACTTGCGGGGAGACGTGATGATGTTTTGGAATTTACTACAGGCTGTATTGCCCTCATTTTCAACGCACAACCGATAACAAGTTTCAAACAAGGAAATTCTTTTGATGTTCCGCCTCTAACTTATCGAGCTGCGATATTTCAGCTCGGGAAAATTCTCACGCAGTAATGGAATTAACGAGAGATAAACCCACCGTGCCCGGTTAGGTTCGTTGCTCTGCCTCTTGCTTTGTTTATTTTATATTAATCCTGCGTGCAGTTAAAGTATTAAGAACCTTCCGTGCCTTCCGAAAAGCTTGCCCAAAATATTTATATTATTTCCTATAATTACGTAATGCTTCTAAATAGCTGGATTTATTTAAAGAGATTTGCATTAGTTATATGGATTCATAATTGGGCATCACGTTGGCACAGAAGCAGAGTTTATAACTCACAGCGCCAGAGTCCCAGGTTCGATCCTGACAACGGGTGCTGTCGGTACGGAGTTTGTGCACTCTTCCCTTGACCCTCGTGGGTTTTCCCCGGGTGCTCAGGTTTCCTCCCACACTCCAAAGCTGTACATCTTGGCTTGGTAATAATTCTAAATTGTCCCAAGTGTGTGTAGGATAGTGTTAATGTGCGGGGATCGCTGGTCGGCGCGGACCGGGAGGGCTGAAGGGCCTGTTTCCACGCCGTATCTCTCAACTAAGCGAGGCTAAAATTAACAGGATGCAAGGAGGATACACAGTGTCGCTTTTGATAGCAGAGGGGAAGAAACTGCCCCTGAGTCAGGTGGTACGTGTTAGCGGTGAAGCAATGCAGGACATCAGCATTTGTGTGGTCATCCCACAGGTCATAAGTTCATGAATCATAGGAGCAGAAATTGGCCATTCGGCCCATCATGTCTACTCCGCCATTTAATCATGGCTGATCTATCTTTCCCTCTCAAGCCCATTCTCCTGCCTTCTCACCATAACCCTTGACACCCGCACCATTCAAGTATCTGTGAATCTCCGATCTTACTGTACATGGGCACCATCACAGCTTTGTGTAAGAGTAGTACACAACACTGAGTGTGTACACATGAATTGGCATGTTTCCAGCAACAGCTTGTATTCTGCAACTTCCAAGCCCTTAAAAATGTTAGACACCTTTACTCATCAAGAATCTGTCAATCTCTGCCTTAAAAATACCCAATGTCTTGGCCCCCACAGCCTTCTGTGGCAATGAATTCCACAGATTCACCACCCTCTCACTAATGACATTTTTCCTCATCTCCTTTCTGAAGTTATGTCCTCTTATTATGAGGCTGTGCCCTCTGATTGTAGGCTCTTCACATCCACTCTATCCAGGCCATTCCTTATTAAAGTAATAGAGTGATACAGCATGCAAACAGGTCCTTCGGCCCAACTAGCCCACACCAGCCAACATGTCCCAGCTACACTAGTCCCACCTGCCCGCGTTTGGCCCATATCCCTCCAAACCGGCCCAATCCATGTACCCGTCTATCTATTTCTTAAACGTCGGGACTGTTTAATTCAAGTCATTCCCTTTATCGTGCATCTGCACTCTGAGGACGGCTCGATTATAATCATAAATTGTCTTTCCGCTGACTGGATAGCGCTCAACAAAAGCTGTGTGCATTGCCTGTTGTGTGCCGAGTCAGTAACTCAAAGTAGCAATGTTACAAAATTTTGAGATTTTAAAAATCAAGTCTGTAATTTATCCCATCAGATAAAGCATAAAAATAAGTTTAATTTGACACTTAATTCACTTTCATATCTTCAGTATTAAAAAAGTTATGGCCATTTTCATACTCGGAAATTAGCATCTTGTTCCCTATTGCTTTTCCATTGACTTAACACAAAAGCTGTGATCGAGGACAGTCAAAAGCCCATAACTTTCTTTAAAATTAAGAGAACTGAAAGAAAGTTTCAGTTATTATAGATTGAAGCATTCTGAAACAAATATGAAACAATCTTACTTAGACGACATGAAATTAAAGCATATAATTAATTAGTTACCTAATTGTAGCTAATTACAAAATTCAATTACTAGATCTAAACATCTATCAATTTCTTAAGAATAGATTAACATTTTTAAAAAGCCTAAGTGTCCAAATAACATTCACACAAGAATTCACAATATAACATAATTTAAAAATCTCATTGTCATGGATTTATAGGCCAAATGGAAGGAATTCAGTGTTTAATACCTGTAAATTAATGGCCATTTAAATCATCTTGCGAGTGGGTTTTTCTGGAACGCGATCATTTGGAACGTTGCATTTGCGGTGAATTTAAACCCGTATCGGCATGAAAAATACTGCCGGTTCGTACGGGGAAAATAATCACCGTTTCGCAACTTAAAATGTGAATTAAAGGCATCTTAAGGAGCACTTTTATACATAAAATATACGGCTTTCGTTTACCTGTCCCGTGCGTGAAATCCGTCCCCGTTGTCGGCGTTGACGGCTTTAGAAGCTGATTTTAAAATTACTCCAGCGCTGAACTTGTCGGAGCGATTTTTCAGCAAAAGCTTGCACTCCAACGAAATATAATCCAGGACAAGGTAGGAGAAACCCGCGTTTTAACCCGCCCCCCCCCCCCCCCTCAAAGGCGCCAAAATCGCGCACATGGCTAGTGGCAGAATTGCAGTGCCGCTGAAGGTAAGTATTGTAACATACCTACTCAAAGAGTTCTGTGGGAAAGCGATAGTATTGATGAAGGGAGATGCCAAAACTCCTGCCCAGAATCTGGGTCAATGAAGGGCCCGTCCCACTTGGCCATATTTTTTCGGCGACTGCCGGCATCATTGACTGATGTATCAGGTCGCCGAAAAATTTGTGGCGTGGCCCGGCGGTGACGATATATTGACGCGCGGTGTTTTTTCAAGCGTCGCAACATTTTTTTTGTCGCCGCTGGATTTTGAAATGTTCCAAATGTTTCGGCGACCCTGATATGATGCCGGCAGTCGCCGAAAAAATCGCCAAGTGGGACAGGCCCTGGAATGAGACACCCTGATCAGCCATTCCCAATTCCCCGATGTCATTGTCCAGGAGGCAGCGATTAGTGGTTTGTTTCCCACAATAACTTAAATATCATGGTTCCTCACCCATTACAAAGATAAATAATGATTAATAATTAAATAATAAATGAATCCATTTATTTATCCTTCTAAATAATTTATTTATCAGTCTGAAGAAGGGTCCCAACCTGTAACGCTGTTTATCCACGTTCTCCAGAAATTGTGTTTGTGTTTAGTTTATTCCCACGTGTTGACTATAGACAATAGGTGCAGGAGTAGGCCATTCGGCCCTTCGAGCCAGCACCGCCATTCAATGTGATCATGGCTGATCATCCCCAATCAGTACCCGTTCCTGCCTTCTCCCCATATCCCCTGACTCCGCTATCTTTAAGAGCCCTATCGATCTCTCTCTTGTAAGTATCCAGAGAACCTGCCTCCACCGCCCTCTGAGGCAGAGAATTCCACAGACTCACAACTCTCTGTGAGAACAAGTGTTTCCTCGTCTCCGTTCTAAATGGCTTACTCCTTATTCTTAAACTGTGGCCCCTGGTTCTGGACTCCCCCAACATCGGGAACATGTTTCCTGCCTCTAGTGTGTCCAAACAATCTTATATGTTTCAATGAGGTTCCCTCTTATCCTTCTAAACTACAGAGTGTACAAGCCCAGCCGCTCCATTCTCTCAGCATATGACAGTCCCGCCATCCCGGGAATTTACCTTGTAAACCTACGCTGCACTCCCTCAATAGCAAGAATGACCTTCCACCGAGGTACAGTGAAAAGCTTTTTGTTGCGTGCTATCCAGTCAGCGGAAAGACAATACATGATTACAATCGAGCCACCCACAGAGTACAGATACATCATCATCGTTGAAAACATCACCGGGCACGGTGCCTTACAATGCCGTGTACGACAGTGATCGCAACTTCTACTGAAGTGTGGGTGGCCGTTGGCTCGCTAGGAGCTCATCCGCCCTTTGACAGGTCTTGTTTTTGGTCCTGCTGGGGGTCCACAGCCCCCTCCTCACCTGGCAAACCAGGTGGGGGAGACGGTTTAGTCGCCGACTATCCGACCATGGAGCGGGTAGCACGGGATTACATGGTACCTGTGGCGGGGTGGGGGGACTCCCCCACCCCCCGACCTGACCTGACCTGATAAAGGGAATAACATGAATAACGTTTTGTGCAAGATAAAGCCAGTAAAGTCCGATCAAACATAGTCCGAGGGTCTCCAATCAGATGCTGCCTGACCCGCTGAGTTACTCCAGCACTCTGTGAAACGTCACCTATCCATGTTCTCCACAGATGCTGCCTGACCCGCTGAGTTACTCCAGCACTCTGTGAAACGTCACCTATCCATGTTCTCCACAGATGCTGCCTGACCCGCTGAGTTACTCCAGCACTCTGTGAAACGTCACCTGTCCATGTTCCGGCAGCATCTATGGAGCGAAGGAAATAGGCAACGTTTCGGCCCGAAACCCTTCCGGGTTTCGGCCCGAAACGTTGCCTATTACCTTCAGGGTTTCGGCCCGAAAGGTTGCCCATTTCCTTCGCTCCACAGATGCTGCCTGACCCGCTGAGTTACTCCAGCACTCTGTGAAACGTCACCTATCCATGTTCTCCACAGATGCTGCCTGACCCGCTGAGTTACTCCAGCACTCTGTGAAACGTCACCTATCCATGTTCTCCACAGGTGCTGCCTGACCCGCTGAGTTACTCCAGCATTTTCTAATTATTTTTTCCCTCTTAAACAGTTAAATAAAGTTTAGCGCCCCTCACAGAGGGCAGCTTTTACCAAGGCCCTTAAATAAGTATTTTCTCTAACCTAAATAGATTGTGATTCAAGCTCGTATATCATTGTCATCTCTGCTGACCTACATTCTGGTTTGATGTATTGCAACCCTCTTATCTTCTAAACCCACCTTGGACTTGCCCTGGCTCTTACAACCTCCCTTATTCCCATATCTTACCCTGCCCGTGAACATATTCATCAACGCTTCTGGCCTGCAATCCACCCGCTCTTGTTCCACCATCTCACTCGATCAGCAGGGCTCCGTGCCCTCTCTCTCTCTATCCTTCTCTCTCTCTATCCTCTCTCCGTCTATCCTTCTCTCTCTATTCTCTCTCTCTCTATTCTCTCTCTCTCTACTCTCTCTATCCTCTCTCTCTCTCTATTCTCTCTCTATCCTCTCTCTATCCTCTCTCTCCATCCTCTCTCTCTCTATCCTCTCTCTCTCTACCCTTCTGTCTCTATCCTCTCTCTATCCTCTCTCTCTATCCTCTCTCTCTATCCTCTCTCTCTCTCTATCTCTCTCTATCCTCTCTCTATCCGTCTCTATCCTCTCTCTCTCTCTATCTCTCTCTATCCTCTCTCTATCCTCTCTCTCTCTCTCTCTCTCTCTCTATCCTCTCTCTCTATCCTCTCTCTCTATCCCCTCTCTATCCTCTCTCTCTCTATCCATCTCTCTATCCTCTCTCTCTATCCTTCTCTCTCTCTATCCTTCTCTCTCTCTATCCTTCTCTCTCTCTATCCTTCTCTCTCTATCCTTCTCTCTCTCTATCCTCTCTCTCTCTATCCTTCTCTCTCTATCCTTCTCTCTCTATCCTTCTCTCTCTATCCTTCTCTCTCTATCCCTTTCTCTCTCTATCCTCTCTCTCTATCCTTCTCTCTCTCTCTCTCTCTCTCTCTCTCTCTCTCTCTATCCTTCTCTCTCTCTATCCTTCTCTCTCTCTATCCTCTCTCTCTCCTCTCTCTATCCTTCTCTCTCTCTATCCTTCTCTCTCTCTATCCTTCTCTCTCTCTATCCTTCTCTCTCTCTATCCTCTCTCTCTCTGGATTAAACATCTCTCCTTCCACTTGCCGACAGACAGTTTTCAACGTAAATAGAAGTTGTTGTTGAATATTTATTGATTTGAAATTACGATAGGATTGGATTTTATTTATCCCAGGAGGGAAATTGATCGGTCACCAGTCATAAAACACTAGATACTTGAAACATGAAATTAAAGTGACGAGTGGAAAGGATTGGGGATGTGCAAAGATCGTGGAGGGGGTGGGGGGGATAGGAGTCAGTCTACCCCATGACAGAAGGGGGAGGAGTTGTACAGTTTGATAGCCACAGGGAAGAAGGATCTCCTGTGGCGTTCTGTGCTGCATCTTGGTGGGACCAGTCTGTTGCTGAAGGTGCTCCTCAGGTTGACCAGTGCGTCAAATTATGAACAGTCTGAATCTTTTCCCCAGGAAGGAAATGCTATCCTGGATAGAGTGGATGTGAAGAGGATGTTTCCACTAGTGGGAGAGTCTAGGACCAGAGGCCACAGCCTCAGAATTAAAGGACGTTCCTTTAGAAAGCAGATGAGGAGGAATTTCTTTAGTCAGAGGGTGGTGAATCTGTGGAATTGATTGCCACAGAAGGCTGTGGAAGCCTAGTCACTGGATATTTTTAAGGCAGAGATGGATAGATTCTTGATTAGTACGGGTGTCAGGGGTGACAGGGAGAAGGCAGGAGAATGGGGTTAAGAGGAAGAGGTAGATCAGCCATGATTGAATGGCGGATTAGACTCGATGGGCTGAATGACCTCATTCTGCTCCTGCCACTTATGAAATAATGAAGTACTGGAGGGCACAGCTATGAGGTGATAGGGGTGAAGTCTGAAGGAGATGTGCGGGGCAAGACATTCTCACCGAGGAATACATGGAACGCGCTGCCGGGGGTGGTGGTGGAGGAAGGTGCGATAGGGGCATTTACGAGGCGATTGAATATGCAGGAAATGGAGGGATATTGGTTATGTGAAGAACGTTGAGAGTTGGACTTGGCATCATGTTGGGCACAGACATTGTGGGCCCAAGGCTGTGCTGTACTGTTCTATGTTCTATGAAAATGGGTTGAGAATGAGGACGTAGGCACCCTGGGCGGTCACGGTGGCGTAGCGGTAGAGTTGCTGCCTTACAGCGAACGCAGCGCCGGAGACCCGGGTTCGATCCCGACTACGGGTGCTGTCCGTACGGAATTTGTACGTTCTCCACCGTGACCTGCGTGGGTTTTCTCCGAGATCTTCGGTTTCCCCCCCACGCTCCAAATCCGTGCAGGTATATATAGGTATGTTACAAAACTTACCTTCAGTCGCGCTGTAATTCTGTCACTGGCCGTGTGCGCGATTTTGGCGCCTTTAAGGGGGGGGCGGGGTTAAAACGCGGGTTTCTCCTACCTTGTCCTGAATTATATTTCGTTGGAGTACAAGCGTTTGCTGAAAAATCGTTCCTAGGGGCGTTTTGTGAATTTTTTATTTTTATTAAATCGTCAATGTCAGCGCTAGAGTAATTTTAAAATCAGCTCCTGAAGCGTCAACGCCGATAACGGGGACGGATTTCACACGTGGGACAGGTAAACGAAAATGGTTTCTTTAAATGTATAAAAGTGCTTCTTAAGAAGCCTTTAATTCACATTTTTTCATGCGACACGGTGATTTTATTCCCCAAATTAAGGGCAGTATTTTTCATGCCAATACGGGGTTAAATTCACCGCAAATGAACGTTCCAAAAGATCGCGTTCCAGAAATCCTCACTCACAAGATGATTTAAACCCCATTAATTTACAGGTAATAAACATTCAATTCCTTCCATTTGGCCTGTAAATTCATGAAAATTAGATTTAAAAATTATGTTATATTGTGAATTATTGTGTGAATGTTATTTGGACACTTAGGCTATTTAAAAATGTTAATCTATTCTTAAGAAATTGATAGATGTTTAGATCTAGTAATTGAATTTTGTAATTAGCTACAATTAGGTAACTAACTAATTATATGCTTTACTTTCATGTCTTCTAAGTAAGATTGTTTCATATTTGTTTCAGAATGCTTCAATCTATAATAACTGCAAATTTCTTTCAGTTCTCTTAATTTTTAAGAAAGTTATGGGCTTTTAACTGTCCTCGATCACAGCTTTTGTGTTAAGTCAATGGAAAAGCAATAGGGAACAAGATGCTAATTTCCGAGTATGAAAATGGCCATAACTTCTTTAATACTGAAGATATGAAAGTGAATTAGGTGTCAAATTAAACTTCTTTTTATGCTTTATCTGATGGGATAAATTGCAGACTTTATTTTTAAAATCTCAAAATTTTGTAACATTGCTAGTATATAGGTTAATTGGCGTGGTAAATGTAAACATTGTCCCCAGTGTGTGTAGGATAGTGTCAGTGTTCGGGGACCGCTGGTCGGCGCGGACCTGGTGGGCCTATTTCCGCGCTGTATCTCCACACTAAACTAAACCTTCCTTGAAGAAAGCAAGTGGCAATTGAGGCTCATGCCAATGTAGCATTACAGACGGGGTGGGAGATTGCAACCTTCACGTGGTCCGCCCTGTTTCGACGAATGCAATCAACCCGGCGTGCACAATCAAATAAGATCAAATAGAACAAGTTGTCCTACAACTTTAGGCTGGGCACGCCGTACGCAAGAAGGAGAAGCATTACAGACGTCAGGACACAAGGGTTGATTCAGCAGGTGTGATGAGAAGAGAAGGAGAGTGATCAAGACCATGAATCGGTCTCAGGAAGCGGAGGAGTTAATGGATAAAGTGATGAAGATGCATGAGCGAGGTGGGAGGAGGAGCAGCGCAGAAGGAACAAAGGACCACGATTTCCCTGGAGCTAGGTTCTTCAAGGGCAGCTGCCGCCGCTGCTGCTGCTGCTGCTATTGTCGTCCTTGCCCTCGAAGACCACCACCTTCTCCCACAAAAAACACAGAGAGAGTTGAAGGCAGCAGCGTGAGCTGGAGGAGGAGAGAAAGAAGCAGTGACATGGGCAGAGAAACAGTGGAGGAGGAAGAACAGGAATCGGAAGACAAGATAGCGCTTGTATCATAGAGTGGAAACAGGCCCTTCGGCCCAACTTGCCCACACCGGCCAACATGTCCCAGCTACACTAGTCCCACCTGCCTGCGTTTGGTCCATATCCCTCCAAACCTGTCCTATCCATGTACCTGTCTAACTGTTTCTTAAACGATGAGATAGTCCCAGCCTCAACCACCTCCTTTGGCAGCTAGTTCCGCTGGTTACACCCGCCACCCTCTGTGTGAAAAATGTACCCCTTGGATTCCTATTAAATCGTTTCCCCTTCACCTTGAACCTATGTCCTCTGGTCTCGATTCCCCTACTCTGGGCAAGAGACTCTGTGCATCTACCCGATCTATTCCTCTCATGATTTTGTACACTATTTTGTGCACGCCTTATAAAAACGTCACCGAGTGTGTCCACGTTATTCAGCTTGTCGCCTCCGCAGCCCTGGGAGATTGATTCATGGATTTATGTATTAAACATTACTGCTCGAAGGCTTTTTTCAATACCTTGATTGGTTCACAAAAATGTTTATCTAGTTTGATTGATTCTTTGGGGATTATTTGACCGTGCGCGCAGTGAAGTCTGCATTTACACGTTTCACTGTACGTTGATAGATTTGCATTCCCTCCTTCGCAACGTGGAGCCCAGGTCAGAGTGTTCATTACTGAGTCTGCCAGGCAGGCACATGCCCCGAACTTCCTAATCGTAAAGCTTCAACTCGTTTGGGCGGCACGCTGGCGCAGCGGTAGAGTTGCTGCCTTACAGCGCTCACAGCGCCGGAGACCCGGGTTCGATCCCGACTTTGGGTGCTGTCGGTACCGAGTTTGTATGTTCTTCCCATGGACGCGTGGGTTTTCTCCGTTTCCTCCCACACTCCAAAGACGTACAGGTTTGTAGGTTAATTGGCTTGGTGTGTGTGTGTTTGTGTGTAAGTTGTCCCTAGTGTGTGTTGGAAAGTGTTAGTGTGCGGGGATCGCTGGTTGGCGTGGTCTCGGTGGGCTGAAGGGCCTGTTTCCGCGCTGTATCTCTAAACTAAACTGAACTAAACTAGACTGAGAGATGAGGTACATATTCATCGTCTCTGCTGTTACAAAATGGAGCATTAATTTAAAAAACAAATGACTACTGTGTCTCTTGCCCAGAGCAGGGGAATCGAGGACCAGAGGACATACGTTCAAGGTGAACGGGAAACGATTTAATAGGAATCCAAGGGGTACATTTTTCACTACTGTGTTTGAGTTGAGTTTAGTTTAGTTCGAGTCCGCACCGACCAGCGATCCCCTCACACTAACGCTATCCTACACACACTGGGAACAATTTACTTTTATACCAAGCCAAGTAACCTACAAACCCTACAAACCTGCACGTCTTTGGAGTGTGGGAGGAAACCGGAGCACCTGGAGTAAACCCATGCAGGTCACGGGGAGAACGTACAAACTGTACGGACTGCACCCCGGGTCAGGATTGAACCCGGGTCTGTGGCGCTGTAAGCAAGCAACTCTACTGCTGAGCCACCGTGCCACGGAGTCTTTGGTTCAGCTACTGATGTCATCCTGAAAGGAAACAGTCACTGGCTAATTTGGTTATAAAGTTATTTTATTTTACTGAGGATTCTGCTTTCTACTCAGGTAGATGATGGAATTGATGGCTGGCACACCTTGCAAATGGCTGTGCTGATTTCCCGATCACCATTCACAGGCCCAGCGTAACGAGACATGCTTAGCAGCTCTATAGGGCTTTGGCTAGGTCAAGGGTCAAGAGTGTTTTATTGTTGTATGTCCTGAAACGGAACAATGACATTCTTACTTGCAGCAGCACAACAGAATGTGTAAACATAGTACACAGTGAACACCATAAATAAACAAGAAAAAGTGTGTATATATAAATATACATACATACATACATACACACATACATGCATGCATACATACATACATACATACACATACACATACATACATACATAGAAACATAGAAACATAGAAAATAGGTGCAGGTGTAGGGCATTCGGCCCTTCAAGCCTGCACCGCCATTCAATATGATCATGGCTGATCATCCAACTCAGTATCCCCGTACCTGCCTTCTCTCCATACTCCCTGATCCCTTTAGCCACAAGGGCCACATCTAACTTCCTCTCAAATACAGCCAATGAACTGGCCTCAACTACCTTCTGTGGCAGAGAGTTCCAGAGATTCACCACTCTCTGTGTGAAAAATGTTTTGCTCATCTCGGTCCTAAAAGACTTCCCCCTTATCCTTAAACGGTGATCCCTTGTTCTGGACTTCCCCAACATCGGGAACAATCTTCCTGCATCTAGCCTGTTCAACCCCTTAAGAATTTAAGAATACATGCATACATACATGCGTACATACACATACATACATACATACATACATACATACATACATACATACATACATACATTCATACATGCATAAATACATACATGCATACATGCATACATACACACATGCATTCATACATGCATACATACATACATGCATACATACATGCATACATACATACATGCGTACATACATACATACATACATGCGTACATACACACATACATATACATACACACATAGATACATACATACATACACACATACATACATACACACATACATACATACATACATGCATACATTCATACACACATACATATACATACATATATAGAAACATACATACATACATACATACATTCATACATACATACATACATACATACATACATACATACATACATACATACATACATACACATACATACACACACATACAACAATAATAATGCAAAGACTCAAGACCAATGCCCCCAGTCTGTGTAGTTCAGAGCTTATTTAGAGGTTGTAGTGTTTCTGTGTTTTTTCTCTCTGAAGTGAGCCACGTTCTGGTGCAGTTCACATCAATGCACTAACTTCCCAGTGTGTGTGTGTGTGTGTTTCCTTTCCTTGCTTCAATCCACTTTGCCTGCGCTATTTGTGTCCCTCTTCATATGAACCCTGCAGTTTCTAACTTTTCCGTGGCGTGCAAACTAATTGCGGTTTCCTCTTGCGTCACGTTCACCTTTTGTGCTCGTGAGTCAATATAGCTGGAGCATCTCCTGACAGATTAAATAATGGCCTGTGAAATGTTCTGTAAGCAATCAACATACTTATTACGCCTGATGCTTTTGCGGCAGGTTCATCAGCTTTCATTGCTCTGCTCATACATCACACCTCAAGAATCACACTGCTCTCTCAACGAGGACTGAATCCCTAATTGCAAATTGAATGATGCACCATTGCAGTTTCTTGTTACTAGGACGCCAGCGTTTTTATTCCCCTGTTGTCTTCCGATTTGACATTTGCTAAAAAAATATATTATGGAGCATTAAATGCACATTTCCTTCTGGAATTCTCTTTTCTGAGGAGAGGAAGAAAAATAAAAGGTTATGAGGAATAGGAGTAGAATTAGGCCATTCGGTCCATCAAATCTATCCCGCTATTCAATCGTGGCTGATCTATCTCTCCCTCCTAACCCCATTTTCCTGTCTCTCTCTCCCCGTTACCTCTGACACCCGCGTTTAAGAAGGAACTGCAGACGCTGGAAAATCGAAGGTGGACAAAAATGCTGGAGAAACTCAGCAGGTGCAGCAGCATCTATGGAGCGAAGGAAATAGGTAACGTTTCGGGCCGAAACCCTTTGGGTTTCGGCCCAAAACGTTGCCTATTTCCTTATAGATTTCCTTATATGTTTCCTTATATGTTTCCCTATTTCCTTAGAGATTTCCAATAGATTGCCTATTTCCTTCGCTCATAGATGCTGCTGCGCCCGCTGAGTTTCTCCAGCATTTTTGTCTACCTCTGACACACCGTACTAATCAAGAATCTACCTATCTCTGCCTTAAAAATATCCACCGACTTGGCCTCCACAGCCTTCTGTGGCAAAGAATTCCACAGAGTCACCGCCTTCTGACTAAAGAAATTTCTCCTCATCTCCTTCCTAAAAGAACGTCCTTTAATTCTGAGGCTGTGACCTTTAGTACTGGACTCTCCCACTAGTGGAAACATCCTCTCCACACCCACTGCACCCAAGCCTTTCCCCATTCTGTCACCCTTTTGATGTCTGAAGGGCCCTGACCCAAAACGTTTCCCATCCATGTTCTCCATATATGCTGCCTGACCCGCTGGGCTACTCCAGCACTTTGTGTTTTTTTTTTAATAAACAGGTCATCTGCAGTTCCTTGTTTCTACATCTTTCCTCGTGCTTTTGATCTTTGCCTTCAAAACTAGAATTGTTACATTCCTTTAGTTAATTTTTGGTTTTGTTATTTGTAAGGTGCTTTAGTCACGATATGGGCCTCTTAAAGTGAAGAGACATGGAACGTAGTACAGTACAGCACAGGACTAGGCCCTTCGGCCCGCAACGTCTGTGCTGAACATGATGACCTCTACGACAGTGAGGAGACATGTAGATCTTCAGAGTATAGATGATGTTTTATTTTGTCTCAGTTGAGTTTTATTGTCACCTGTACCGAGGTACAGTGAAAAGATTTTTGTTGCGTGCTAACCAGTCAGCAGAAAGACAACAACACCTGATTACAATTGATCCATTTACAGTGTATAGATACATGATAAGGGAATAACGTTTAGTGCAAGGTAAAGCCAGTCAAGGATAGTCCGAAGGACATCAAAGAGGTTGATAGTAGTTCAGGACTGCTCTCTGGTTGTGGTAGGATGGTTCAGTTGCCTGATAACAGCTGGGAAGAAACTGCCTCCGAATCTGGAGGTGTGCGTTTTCACACTTCTGTACTTTTTTGCCCGATGGGGGAGAGGGGAGAAGAGGGAGTGGCCAGGGTGCGACTCGTCCTTGATTATGCTGCTGGCCTTGCCGAGGCAGCGTGAGGTATAAATGGAGTCAATGGAAGGGAGGTTGGTTTGTGCGACGGTCTGGGCTGCGTCCACAATTCGCTGCAATTTCTTGCGGTCTTGGACAGAGCTGTTCCCAAACCAAGCTGTGATGCATCCTG
>JAXLNO010001844.1:45000-96448 GCA_038087875.1 Malacoraja senta | reverse complement strand
GCATACATACATACATACATACATACATACATACATACACACATGCATTCATACATGCATACATACATACATACATGCATACATACACACATACATATACATACACATATAGAAACACATACATACATACATACATCATACATACATACATACATACATACATACATACATACATACATACATACATACATACATACACATACATACACACACATACAACAATAATAATTGCAAAGACTCAAGACCAATGCCCCCAGTCTGTGTAGTTCAGAGCTTATTTAGAGGTTGTAGTGTTTCTATGTTTTTTCTCTCTGAAGTGAGCCACGTTCTGGTGCAGTTCACATCAATGCACTAACTTCCCAGTGTGTGTGTGTGTGTGTTTCCTTTCCTTGCTTCAATCCACTTTGCCTGCGCTATTTGTGTCCCTCTTCATATGAACCCTGCAGTTTCTAACTTTTCCGTGGCGTGCAAACTAATTGCGGTTTCCTCTTGCGTCACGTTCACCTTTTGTGCTCGTGAGTCAATATAGCTGGAGCATCTCCTGACAGATTAAATAATGGCCTGTGAAATGTTCTGTAAGCAATCAACATACTTATTACGCCTGATGCTTTGCGGCAGGTTCATCAGCTTTCATTGCTCTGCTCATACATCACACCTCAAGAATCACACTGCTCTCTCAACGAGGACTGAATCCCTAATTGCAAATTGAATTGATGCACCATTGCAGTTTCTTGTTACTAGGACGCCAGCGTTTTTATTCCCCTGTTGTCTTCCGATTTGACATTTGCTAAAAAATATATTATGGAGCATTAAATGCACATTTCCTTCTGGAATTCTCTTTTCTGAGGAGAGGAAGAAAATAAAAGGTCATGAGGTTATGAGGAATAGGAGTAGAATTAGGCATTCGGTCCATCAAATCTATCCCGCTATTCAATCGTGGCTGATCTATCTCTCCCTCCTAACCCCATTTTCCTGTCTCTCTCTCCGTTACCTCTGACACCCGTGTTTAAGAAGGAACTGCAGACGCTGGAAAATCGAAGGTGGACAAAAATGCTGGAGAAACTCAGCAGGTGCAGCAGCATCTATGGAGCTAAGGAAATAGGCAACGTTTCGGGCCGAAACCCTTTGGGTTTCGGCCCAAAACGTTGCCTATTTCCTTATAGATTTCCTTATATGTTTCCTTATATGTTTCCCTATTTCCTTAGAGATTTCCAATAGATTGCCTATTTCCTTCGCTCCATAGATTTCCATAACGTTGCCTATTTCCTTCGCTCAGGTGCAGCAGGTGCAGCAGCATCTATGGAGCGAAGGAAATAGGCAACGTTTCGGGCCGAAACCCTTTGGGTTTCGGCCCAAAACGTTGCCTATTTCCTTATAGATTTCCTTATAGTTTCCTTATATGTTTCCCTATTTCCTTAGAGATTTCCAATAGATTGCCTATTTCCTTCGCTCCATAGATGCTGCCGCGCCCGCTGAGTTTCTCCAGCATTTTTGTCTACCTCTGACACACCGTACTAATCAAGAATCTATCTATCTCTGCCTTAAAAATATCCACCGACTTGGCCTCCACAGCCTTCTGTGGCAAAGAATTCCACAGATTCACCACCCTCTGACTGAAGATATTTCTCCTCATCTCCTTCCTAAAAGAACATCCTTTAATTCTGAGGCTGTGACCTTTAGTACTGGACTCTCCCACTGGTGGAAACATCCTCTCCACACCCACTGCACCCAAGCCTTTCCCCATTCTGTCACCCTTTTGATGTCCGAAGAAGGGCCATGACCCGAAACGTTTCCCATCCATGTTCTCCATATATGCTGCCTGGCCCGCTGGGCTACTCCAGCACTTTGTGTTTTTTTATTTTTAATAAACAGGTCATCTGCAGTTCCTTGTTTCTACATCTTTCCTCGTGCTTTTCATCTTTGCCTTCAAAACTAGAATTGTTACATTCCTTTAGTTAATTTTTGGTTTTGTTATTTGTAAGGTGCTTTAGTCACGATATGGGCCTCTTAAAGTGAAGAGACATGGGACGTAGAACAGTACAGCACAGGACCAGGCCCTTCGGCCCGCAACGTCTGTGCTGAACATGATGACCTCTACGACAGTGAGGAGACATACAGATCTTCAGAGTATAGATGATGTTTTATTTTGTCTCAGTTGAGTTTTACTGTCACGTGTACCGAGGTACAGTGAAAAGCTTTTTGTTGCGTGCTAACCAGTCAGCAGAAAGACAACAACACCTGATTACAATTGATCCATTTACAGTGTATAGATACATGATAAGGGAATAACGTTTAGTGCAAGGTAAAACAAATCAAGGATAGTCCGAAGGACATCAAAGAGGTAGATAAATAGTTCAGCACTGCTCTCTGGTTGTGGTAGGATGGTTCAGTTGCCTGATAACAGCTGGGAAGAAACTTCCCCCCCAAATCTGGAGGTGTGCGTTTTCACACTTCTGTACTTTCTTGCCCGATGGGGGAGAGGGGAGAAGAGGGAGTGGCCAGGGTGCGACTCGTCCTTGATGATGCTGCTGGCCTTGCCGAGGCAGCGTGAGGTATAAATGGAGTCAATGGAAGGGAGGTTGGTTTGTGTGATGGTCTGGGCTGCGTCCACAATTCGCTGCAATTTCTTGCGGTCTTGGACGGAGCTGTTCCCGAACCAAGCTGTGATGCATCCTGATAAAATGCTTTCTACGGTGCATCTGTGGAAGTTGGTGAGAGTTGTAGGGGACAGGCCGAACATCCTAAGCCTTCTAAGGAAGTAGATGCGTTGGTGTGCCTTCTTGGTCGTTGCTTCAATATGGGTGGTCCAGGAGTAGTTGTTGGAGATATTGATTCCGAGGAATTTGATGTTTTCGACCATCTCTACTTTGCACCAACTCTGCAATATTTTATAATCTCTAGTAGGTAGAAAAAACATTTTTAGGGAAATGGTGTGCATTTCTATACTGCGCAATGTGGTGCCTTCGATGAGTAATATGTAAATGTGGACTATTCTGGATGTGAAGCATAAAGTTAATAGCTTTATCAGCCGAACTGTTAATATTAAAATGCCTCTCTCCAGGCATGAGGATCGAATACGTCAGTCATATGACATATAAAAATAAGTGTGGACAGTTTTTTTTTAAAGTTTAGTTTAGAGATACAGTGCGGAAACAGGCCCTTTGGCCCACCGAGTCCGCACCGACCAGCGATCCCCGCACACCAACACTCATCGGCGGTCACTCGAAAGATTGACTACCGTCCTCGCATGGAGGACGCCTGTGCGTGACTTAGTTTAACGTGGGGAGACTGGTGCACAGACAGCCACCCCACGGTCCTTGACAGATCTGGGTCAGGATCCAGTGGCATGGAGTCCAAGACGACTGGGGACCCTTTTCTGCTGCAGCCTTCATCCGCCTTCCCAGCCGTCGTGACGCTCCACTAAGGTCAGCCATTGTCCTCCGCCTGTTCCACCGTTGAGGTCTTGGTTGGATCGCTCTTTGTCAGGGACCTACCCCTCGACCTTACCGCCATGGGTGACCCTACCAGGAGCATAGCTCCAGACGGCATCGCTCTCAGGATCTCAGGACCACACAAGCTTCTCCACCACGACAAGGTGACAATCCACGGAGAAGGCACTAACACTATCCTACACACACTAGGGGCAATTTTACATTCATACCAAGCCAATTAACCCACAAACCTGCACGCCTTTGGAGTGTGGGAGGAAACCGAAGATGTCGGAGAAAACCCACGCAGGTCATGTAACAAACTCCGTACAGACAGCGCCCGTAGTCAGGATCAAACCCGGGTCTCTGGCGCTGTGAGGCAGCAACTCTACCGCTGCGCCACCGTGCCGCCCGTACCTTATGAATTGTTTTTCCAAAGATATGAGGTAGCTGAGGCAGACATTTTAACAGCATTTAAAAGACATTTGGACAGATACATGTACAAACAAGGAACTGCAGATGCTGGTTTACTAAACGAAAAAACAAAATGCTGGAGTAACCCTTCTTCAGTTCTCAAACAAGAGCGTTTTATTGTCATATGTCCAGAAACGGAACAATGAAATTATTATTTGCAGCACCACGGATATGTAAACATTGTACTCTGTAAAATCCATAATAACCAACCAAAACATTTTCATCATATATATATATATATATTAAAACACCAGACAAATACACAGACAATAATAGTGCAAAAATAATGTCCGCAAGTCTATATAGTTTGGAGCCTATTTGGAGGTTGTAGTGTTTAATAGTCTGATGGATGTGGGAAAGAAGCTGCTCCTGAACCTGGATCGTACAGTTTTCAGGCTCCTGTACCTTCTTCCCGATGGTAGAAATGAGAGTGAGCACATGCAAACTCCGCACAGACAGCAGCCGAGGTCAGGATCGAACCTGGGTCTCTGGCGCAGTGAGGCAGCAGTTCTACCAGCTGCACTGCTGCCAATTCACTCGGAGAGCCGACCAGCAGATAGGATGAAGAGAGAATCAAAGTTGTGTCCAGAACCTTCGATGGCCATAAGACCATAAGAGATAGGAGCAGAACGAGGCCATTCGGCCCATCGAGACGGCTCCGCCATTCAATCGTGGCTGATCTATTTTTCCCTCTCAACCCCCTTTTCCTGCCTTCTCCCCTTGAACCTCCGTTGATAGGTTCTTGTGGAGAACGTACAAAATCCGTTCAGTTTCAGTTCAGCTCAGTTTAGTTTATTGTCACGTGTACCGAGGTACAGTGAAAAGCTTTTCGTTGCCTGCTGACCAGTCAGCGGAAAGACCACACATGATTACAACCGATCCATTTACAGTGTACGGATACACGATAAGGGAATAAGTGACAGATCTGAAAGGAGTTTAAGAAGATCATAGTTAAAGTAAGAAATGTCGGTGCAGGAGGAGAGATTTAAGATTGTGGAGCGATTGTAGTATGAGTTTGTTGATCTGCTTCTGTGGCCAGCGCGCAAACAGTCGCCTGGGTTGGCAGCCATCTTGGAAGCACCCGTACAAACAAGCACCCGTAGTCGGGATCGAACCCGGGTCTCTGGCGCTGTAAGGTTCGAACATTTTACAAGGTCATAAGTGATAAGAGTAGAATTAGGCCATTCGGCCCATCAAGTCTACTCCGCCATTCAATCATGGCTCACCTATCTCTCCCTCCTTAGGAGGGAGAGATAGGTGAGCCATGATTGAATGGCCTCCTGCCTCCTCCCTTCTTCTTGCGTTTGAGGCAACAGAGGTTATGTAACGCCCTCCAGGCTCTGTGGCCAGTTCAATGTGCTGTTGTCGAGGGCCGTGAGATCTACCCCTCCACCGGGGGGTGGGGGGGGGGGGGGGCGGAGGGAAGCGCAGTCGAAAATGACGTGCTGCTGCGCTGTTTGCTGGTCGGCTCCACACACGCAGGCTGCTGATTAACGCAGCCCCCAGCGATGCATGTTGCCGTTGAACCGGCCTTCTCCCCATTACCTCTGACACCCGTACTAATCAGGAATCTATCTATCTTTGCCTTAAAAATATCTACTGACTGTCTCCACAGCCTCCTGTGGCAAAGAATTCCACAGATTCACCACCCTCTGACTAAAGAAATGTCTCCTCCTCTCCTTCCGAAAGGGACGTCCTTTAATTCTGAGGCTACGACCTCTAGTCCTAGACTCTCCCACTAGTGCTGGCTCGAAGGGCCGAATGGCCTCCTCCTGCACCTATTTTCTATGTATTTTCTATGTTTCTAGTGGAAACATCCTCTCCACATCCACTCTATCCAGGCCTTTCACTATTCTGTATGTTTCAATGAGGATCCACCCCCCCCCCCCCCCCCCCTCATTCTTCTAAACTCCAGCGAGTACAGGCCCAGTGCCGACAAACGCTCAACATAGGTTAACCTACTCATTCCTGGGATCCTTTTGTGTAAACCTCCTCAGGAACCCTCTCCAGAGCCGGCACGTCCTCCCTCAGATACGGTGCCCAGAATTGCTCACGATATTCCGAATGCAGCCCGACCAGCGCCTCAGAGAGCCTCAGCTGTGAGGGGGCCGATTTCGCCAGCCAGTGTGTACCCGAGGCCATGCACATGCGACGTGAGAGGTATAATTCACAGAGCTGGCACCCCTACAGGTGAGGCAGTGGCCTGTGAAATTGCATTCTAAATTACTCTGCGGTTGGGACCAGAGACGCAAGTGCAGGCAGCTGATTGTCGAGATATCCGTTATAAATGACCCGATCCGGTACCAAGGACAATGCTCATCACTGTCGTAACGAACAGCAAAAGGATGGGGTTGGGTTGGATTAATGCGTGAAGTGTCAGTGTGGGAGAAAGGTCAAGCAAAGGATAATGGCCCATCGAAAAATAATGATGCTGCCGCCCGCGCCAGGTCCCTGGGAAAGGGAAACGCATCGCTCGATGTTTATGTTTAGTGGGCGGCACGGTGGCGCAGCGGTAGAGTTGCTGCCTCACAGCGCCAGAGACCCGGGTTCGATCCTAACTACGAGTACTGTCTGTACGGAATATATACGTTCTCCCCGTGACCTGCGTGGGTTTATCCGGGTGCTCCCAATTTTCCTCCCATTTTCCAAAGATGTACATGTTTGTAGGTTAATTGGCTTCTGTAGAATTGTAAAATTGTCCCCTTGCATGTGTGAAATAGTGTTAATGTACGGTGTGTTTAAGAGAGAACAGCAGATGCTGGAAAAATCTAAGGTAGACCAAAATGCTGGAGAAACTCGGTGGGTGAGGCAGCGTCTATGGAGCGAAGGAATAGGCGACGTTTTGGGTCGAGGCCCTCCGAAACGTCACCTATTCCTTCGCTCCATAGATGCTGCCTCACCCGCTGAGTTTATCCAGTATTTTGGTCTACCTTCAAGGGCCTGTCCCACTTGGGCGTCATTTTGTGAATCCCAAAATCCTGGCGAGCCGCGCGCGACCGCGCGTCACTGCCTACGCCACCACGCGTAATGCACGCCATGCACATTGTGCGTCATGACGCGTAAATGATGTCGCGTAAATGACACGCAAATGACGCCCAAGTGGGACAGGCCCTCTAATGTACGGGGTGATCGCTGGTCGGCGCGGACCTGATGAGCCGAAGGGCTTGTTTCCACGCTGTGTCTTTAAACTAAACTAAATTGTCTACAAATAGAAATAAAATAGGGAAGCAAGGAACTGCAGATGCTGGTTTGCAAAAAAAGTGCTGGAGTAACTCAGCGGGTCAGGCTGCATCGCTGGAGAACATGGGTAGGTGATGTTTCGGGTCGGGATCCTTCTTCAGACTGATGGCGGAGGTGGGCGGTGAGAGAGCGGGAAAGGAGGAGGGGCAGGACAAAGCCTGTCGAGTTATCGGTAGAAATGTGTAGCAAGGAACTGCAGGTGCTGCTTTACACCGAAGATAGACACAAAATGCAGGAGTAACTCAGCGGGACAGGCAGCATCAAGGCAGTCTGAAGAAGGGTGTCGACCCGAAACGTCACCCATTCCTTCTCTCCAGAGATGCTGCCTGTCCCGCTGAGTTACTCCAGCATTTTGTGCCTATCTTCAAGTTATAGGTAGGTACGTGTGTGTTTTTTTTTTGAAAGGCATAGGTGGATGGACAAAGGCCAGAGATGAAAAGACAAAAGGTGTGGGAGAAGTACAGCAGAGGGGGTTAATTGTGAAGATAGTGGAAGGGGAGGGGGAGAGGGGGAGAAATGAGTGTACATGCAGGTGGGGCACAGGGAAGGGAGGTGGGGTTTGAAGTTAAGTAACCCAAAATTGGCCATTCATTGTTCTCGCCAAAGATAGACACAAAACGCTGGAGTAACTCAGCGGGACAGGAAGCATCCCTGGAGAGAAGGAATGGCTGACGTTTTGGGTCGAGACCCTTCTTCAGACTGTCAGGGGGAGAGAGCGTCTAGAGATATGGACGGGTAAGGTGTGAACATGACAGAACAAAGCAGATGATGACAAGGGAATGTAGTGGGGCAGGCAGCACCTCTGGAGAGAAGGAATGGGTGATGTTTCGGGTCGAGACCCTCCTTCAGACTTCTTCAGACCAGTCTGAAGACAGGTCTCAACCCAAAACGTCACCCATTCTTTCTATCCAGAGATGCTGCCTGTCCCGCTGAGTTACTCCAGCATTTTGTGTCTATCTTCGGTGTTACACCAGCACCTGCAGTTCCTTCCTACACATAAGGAAATGTAGAATGGTTCGTTGGTAGCTGAGGGGAAGGTGACAAGGCGGAATACAATCAGTGATATTTAATCCGGAGGTCAGTAGAACTAGATAGACACAAAACACTGGAGTAACTCAGCGGGACAGGCAGCATCTCTGGAAAGAAGGAATGGGTGACGTTTCATGTCGAGACCCTTCTTTAGGACAGTAGAACTAGTCGGAGAACTAGTGTGTAGGAAGGAACTGCAGATGCTGGTTTAAAAATGGTGGGACGTTTAGGTTATAGATAGACACAAAATGTTGGAGTAACTCAGCGGGACAGGCAGCATCTGTGGAGAGAAGGAATGGGTGACGTTTCCGGATCGAGACTGTCTGAAGAAGGGTCTTCCATCCAGAGACGCTGCCTGTCCCGCTGAGTTACTCCAGCACTTTCTGCGTATAGTCGGAGAACTAGGATGGGAGAGGGATAGAGAGAGAGGGAAAGGCACGCTGTTAGGTTGTGAGCTAAGGCATTAGGTTGGCAATGATATTTATTTTGTACCAGAGAGCGCTGGTGTGTATATAATTTTGTAACACAAACCATCTCCACGATAGAGATTGTACATCAACACACTGAATAACTAGTGATTTAGTTGAATCATGCAGTTTGCTAATTGTTTTTTTCTTTTGATCCTGGTGTGAATGGGATAGTAAAAGCAACTCGTGCAAGCGCTTAATTTCTCAATCGATTAGATTGCAAAACAAAACAGTTTAATTAGCCATTTTCGTGTTTTTTTTTAAGTCATTTTAGTTTGAAGGTTTTTCTGTGTTTGGGATTAATTTTTTAACAGAGTAAATGCTCTCAAAGTTTCATTGTACACGTTAGAGGCAGGAAACGTGTTCCCGATGTTGGGGGAGTCCAGAACCAGGGGCCACAGTTTAAGAATAAGGGGTAGGCCATTTGGAACGGAGATGAGGAAAAACTTTTTTGCCCAGAGAGTTGTGAATCTGTGGAATTCCCTGCCTCAGAAGGCAGTGGAGGCCGGTTCTCTGGATGCTCTCAAGAGAGAGTTGGATAGGGCTCTTAAAAAGAACAGAGTCAGGGGATATGGGGAGAAGGCAGGAACAGGGTACTGAATGTGGATGATCAGCCATGATCACATTGAATGGCGGTGCTGGCTCAAAGGGCCAAATGGCCTACTCCTGCATCTATTGTCTATTGTACACAAAAACGCTGGAGAAACTCAGCGGGTGCAGCAGCATCTATGGAGCGAAGGAGATAGGCAACGTTTTTGGGCCGAAACCTTCAGTCTGAAGAAGCGTTTCGGCCCGAAACGTCACCCGTTTACTTCACTCCGGTGATGCTGCCTGTCCCGCTGAGTTACCGAATTTTGTATCTAGTGTATCTATCATCAGTGGAAACCAGCACCTGCAGTTCCTTCCTACACATAACAAAATGTAGAACGGCTCATTGTTCGCTGAAGGGAAGGTGGCATCAGTAATATTTAATCAGGAAGGCAGTAGAACTAGTCGGCAAACTGCTGGGGAGAAGGCAGGAGAATGGGGTTTGGAGGGAGAGGTAGATCAGCCATGATTGAATAGCGGAGTGGACTTGATGGGCCGAATGGCCCAATTCTACTCCTATCACTTATGAACCGCTGTGCCCTGAAATGGGAGGGACTATGTATAAACACTGCTGTAATTTCTACTTGGTGAAACCAAAATGTATTAAAAATGCCTTTATTAAAATCTGACAATGAGCACTTTAACCACATGTGATTTTTTTCTATTACAAATCTCAAATTGTGGAGTACAGAGGCAAATAAATAAATGATAGGTCTTTGTCCCAAACATTATGGAGGGTGCTGTAGATCTGTACTTGAACTCCATTTGTTTGTCTCTGACCCCATTTCCTTGATGTCTGAAAGAAGTCCATCAATCCCAATATTGAGATCCTCAACAACCTTGTCTTCTTTGACAACAAATCTTAACCTGGCAAAAACTAGCGATCAATTTAAATCCTTGAAAAAGGACGCCAAGTGCTGGAGTAACTCAGCGGGTCAAGCAGCAACTCTGGCGAACATGGATAGTTGACATTTTGGGTCGGGACCATTAAAGCTTCAATTGTTCATCCTTGTGCCTTCTCTGGACTCCCAGAGGAAATTATTTCACTCAACAAAATCTGAATTAAACAATTTCCTCAGATAATCCCTGCATTTTCCAAACTTAAAAGAAATATAAGATATTAGTGCCATATTGACTCCAATTTTAGCCCTTTCATCTCCAATATAATTTTGGTGACCTCAACTGAGACGTGGTGCCCAGCTGAATGCCTGGCAACAGATGGGGCCTGAACAAGGCTCTGTACAGTAGTCGCATATATGTCTCGCTTTTGTATTCTAAACTTTGTGGGATGAAGGCGACCATTATTTAACTTTTTCCATTCATTAGTTTAGTTTCGTTTCGAGATATAGCGCGGAAACAGGCCATTCAGCCCACCGAGTCCGCGCCGACCAGCGATCCCCGCACACTAACGCTATCCCACAACAACTAGGGACAATTTACAATTTATAGAAGCCAACTAAACTGCAAAGCTGCACGTCTTTGGAGCGTGGGAGGAAACCGGAGCACCCGCAGGAAATCCACGCGGTCACGTCTTTGGAGCTGGTGGGGAAACCGGAGCACCCGCAGGAAATCCACGCGGTCACGTCTTTGGAGCTGGTGGGGAAACCGGAGCACCCGCAGAAAATCCACGCGGTCACGGGGAGAACGTACAAACTCCGCACGGACAGCACCCGTGGTCAGGATTGAACCCGGGTCTCTGGCGCTGTAAGGCAGCAACTCTACCGCTGCGCCACCACGCCGTGTAATCTATGGTTAACCCGTGTGTTCACTGCATTTTACTCTTGTCACCTTGGTAGTCGGCTTGCAAACTAGCGACACGTTCTAATGTAGAGACAAGGAACTGCAGGTGCTGGAACCTTGCGTAGAACACAGAGTGCTGGAGTAACTCACCGGCTCAGGCAGCATCTCTGCACGACAAGGAGAAGAGACTTTTTAAGTCTGTTTCTATGATGTATTTTTAAGCTTAAACTAATCCTTCGGTGTCAAAGGTTATGGGGCGAAGGCAGGAGAGGTTGAGAGGGAAAGATAGATCAGACATGATTGAATGGCGGAGTGGACTCCATGGGCCGAATGGCCTAATTCTGCCCTTACGACTTATGAAGTTAAGAACTAAATTTGCCTTGTTCAATGCCCTGAGTTGTCGCTGTATATTCTTTGTGGTTTTATCTCTTTTTCTTCTTTAATGTGGCGATTATTGTAAATCTGAATCAACCACTGATGGGCTCAGGAAAGGCATTGCAGTCGTCGTGGGTATGGATGGCAGATTTCACCCCCCTCCCCCTCCCCCTCGATGGCGTTAGTCAAGCAGATGGGCTTAAATGACAATCTGGTATTGTCTGGTCATTAGGTCTATGATTAGTCTTTTAATGATGAGATTTTTAACTGAATTTAATGTCCACAGCCACAGTGATGGGATGTGAACAGGCATCTCTGGATTGTTATCTCAGGCCTCTTGAGTTACTCCTCTAGTAAAGGGCCTGTCCAACTTGCCGATTTTGCCGGCGTCATATCAGTGTCGCCAAAAGATTTTGAACGTTTCAAAATCCAGCGGCGACAAAAGAAATGTTGCGGCACTTGAAAAAACACCGTGCGTCAATACGTCATCACGCCGCGTCACTCCGCGTATATTTCGGTGACCTGATACGTCAGTCACTGATGCCGGCAGTCGCCGAAAAAAATCGCCAAGTGGGACAGGCCCTTAACGTGAACATGAAGCCATCACCGTCTCTCCAAAGATAGACACAAAAAGCTGGGGTCACTCAGCGGGACAGGCGGCATCTCTGAAGAGAAGGAATGGGTGACGTTTCGGGTCGAGACCCTTCGTCTCTCCAATTTTGACCAGGAATTTAACCACTCCACCATTAACAGTCTTTTTTTGTTAACTGCTGTAAAACCATCCCTAAACCTCTCTGACTTCCTTTAAGACATCCCTTAAAACCTACCTCTTCGAGTCTTTGGGTATCAGTCTTTAGAAGGATCTCGACCCGAAATGTCACCCATTCCTTCTCTCCAGAAATGCTGCCTGTCCCGCTGAGTTACTCCAGCTTTTTGTGTCGATCTTCAGTGTAAACCAGCATCTGCAGTTTCTTCCTACATGTTTATTAAAAGACATTTGGACATGTACTTGAACCCGAAAGGTTTAGAGATATGTGGGCTAAAGGTCACGGTGGCGCAGCGGTAGAGTTGCTGCCTTACAGTGAATGCAGCGCCGGAGACCCGGGTTCGATCCCGACTACGGGTGCCGTCTGTACGGAGTTTGTACGTTTTCCCCGTGACCTGCGTGGGTTTTCTCCGAGATCTTCGGTTTCCTCCCACACTCCAAAGACGTACAGGTTTGTAAGTTAATTGCCTTGGTGAATGTAAATTGTCCCTAGGGGGCAGACAAAAATGCTGGAGAAACTCAGCGGGTGAGGCAGCATCTATGGAGCGAAGGAAATAGAGCGTGTTCCTTGAAGGGTGTAGGATGGTGTGAAAATGTGCGGGGATCGCTGGTCGGCGCGGACCCGGTGGGCCGAAAGGCCTGTTTCCGCACTGTATCTCCAAACTAAAACTTTCAAAAAAGGTGGGACTGGCATAGATGGGTCATCTTGACCAACGTGGGGAAGTTCGGCTGTAGGACCTGTATACTGGCCGTATGAATCTATGACTCTAACTATGTTTACTCGTTCTTTACAGGGTTATTTCCTGCTGTTTGAATCCATGTTGGACTCGGTCATATACGCACGGGACAAGTACCTGAAGGAAGATGGTGCAGGTTTGTGTTTGGGGAGAGGGAGAGGGATACCTGTTACAAAAGGAATATCCAGTGGCAGTCCATTCCCTGAAGGCATGCGTGCGCTGTTCTTTAGCTCAGTTTAGAGATACGACGCGGAAACAGGCCCTTCGGCCAGCCGAGTCCCGTGCTGACCAGCGATCCCCGCACACCTGCACTACCCTACGCACACTATGGATAATTTTCAATTTTACCGAAGTCAATTAGCCTACACACCTGTACCTCTTTGGAGTGTGGGAGGGAACCGGAGCGCCCGGGGAAAACCCATGCAGGTCACGGGGAGAATGTACAAACTCCGTACAGACAGCACCCGTAGTCAGGATCGAACCCGGGTCTCTGGCGCTGTGAAGCAGAAATACTGTTGCACCACCATGCCACCGTTCTGGTAATCTGAAATGCACCACTGAGAAATCTTCCCCCAGAGATAAAATATACCCCCACTGCCGCGGTGCTGAAGCTGTGGGGTTCAGCACCGCGGCAATGGGTGTATATTTGGAGCTAGAGCTCGAGATGGAGATGGAGATGGAGCTAGAGCTGGAGATGGAGATGGAGCAGGAGATGGAGATGGAGCTGGAGATGGAGCTAGAGCTGGAGATGGAGATGGAGCAGGAGATGGAGATGGAGCTGGAGCTAGAGCTGGAGATGGAGCTGGAGATGGAGATGGAGCTGGAGATGGAGATGGAGCTGGAGATGGAGATGGAGCTAGAGCTGGAGATGGAGATGGAGCTGGAGATGGAGATGGAGATGGAGATGGAGCTAGAGCTGGAGATGGAGATGGAGCTGGAGATGGAGCTAGAGATGGAGCTAGACCTGGAGATGGAGCTAGACCTGGAGATGGAGCTGGAGATGGAGATGAAGCTGGAGCTGGATTTAGAAATGGAGCTCAAGCTGGAGATAGATCGGCGGCGGCCGAGACATTGGGTATTTTTAAGGAGGAGATTGATAAATTCTTGATTCGTAAGAGTGCCAAAGGTTACGGGTAGAAGGCAGGAGAATGGGATTGTGAGCAAAAAAAATAGATCAGCAATGATTGAATAGCGGAGCAAACTGCATGGCTCGAATGGCCCAATTCTGCTCCTATGTTCTAATGTCTCATCTGAAATACTGTACCTCTGATCGTGCAGCAGTCCTTCAGTGCCGTGTTGCAGAGGTGGCCTGGGTGCCAGAGGTCAAGGTTCTGGAATTAAACTTGCACCATCTCGAGGCAACCACTGGGCCGCAGCAGGTACCTGGTGCGTGCAAGTGTGGTACGAGGCTGAGCTGATTTTCTGCTCTGTTTCCTGCTGCCAGCAGTGGATGCATTGAATGCCAAAAACTGTGCTGTAAGCAAGAGATAAAAGTGATTTGTGTGAAGATTGGCATCAAATGATATTGTTGTATTGAAGGCCGTTCGCTTTCCCGACAACAGATCCATCCATCAGCTCTTCAATATAACTGTGTGGAGAGTAAAACAACTATCTACCAGCGAACAATATCTTGTGAGGGAAATGGCAGGTTCATAAGTTATAGGAGCAAAATTAGGCCATTCGGCCCATCATGTGCAGAAATCCTGGGGGGACGGGAGGGACACACGCCCCTCCATGTTTTGCGAGGTGGGGGACAATCCCCCCCCCCCATGTTTTGTAATCCGGATTTTGAAATTCGGTGGAAAAAATTAAAATCTCCCCTTTCCGCGAGACAGTGGGGGTGTCACTGTTAAGCGCTTGTTAAATGTCTCTATTAACATCATATTAACACGATGTGTCACCAATTGTGCTTTGACCTTCAAGTATTGCTGAAGGCATTCACGGAGAATTTCTTAAAGCTGTCTGATGCGGGTACAATTACCATTTGAACTAATTGGGTGTATTGGTGGATGGAATCAGATTTAACACCGGCCGGCGGGGGCTTCAGGTCAGGTCATTAAGGGATCCGGTCGAACGGATTTCCTGGCTGGCTTGCAGGTAAGTCCCTGATTCAGGTCACTCACGCCAAGAAATTGTGTGTCCCCCACCCCCCCGCCATGTTTTGATAGCGGTTTCCGCCCCTGCGGCCCATCAAGTCTACTCCGCCCATTCAATGATGGCTGATCTATCTTTCCCTCTCAACCCCATTCTCCTGCCTTCTCCCCGTAACCCCTGACACCCATACTATTCAAGAATCTATCAATCTCCGCCTTAAAAAAATTGAATGGCAATGGATTCCACAGATTCATGACATGGGGTGTCAGGCGTTTGGCCCACGGAGGGGGTTGATGAGGCATATTTCAATGGTTTAGTGTTGTTTTTATTGTCACATCATACCACCGGGTGGCGCTGTGATGGGAGCCTCGCCTGCAGTCTGTCTGTCTTTTCGTCATTTTTTTGTTATTTTTAGTGTGTTTAAAAAGTTTGTGTTAATGTTCCCTGGTTTGTTTTATGTGGGGGGTGGGGTCGGGCGGGGGATTTTTTTCAATCTCTTACCTTGCCGGAGATGCGATTGTTTTCCGGGTCGTATCTCCAGTCGTTCTGCGGCCTAACATCGTGGAACTGGAGGCCTTGTTCGGCACTGACTTTGAGCCCCACCGCAGGGCCGTGGACTTACCATCGGAGCCGGTTCCTTGCCTGGGATCGACATTCCAACCGCGGCCTGCGGACTTTAACATCAAGGAGCTCGCAGCCTCGGGGGAGACCGAGTCGGGAAGCTGCAAAACCGCACGACGTTCGACCAGCCCCGACCTGGGGTAGAACGCCTGGCGTGGGGGAGGTGAGATTCCCCCCCGATGCAGGAGCTAGATCGCCCCGATGAGGAAGCCCGACCGCCGGCTACGGGAGTAAGATCGTCCCGGCAACGGAAGGCTCGAGGCCCCCGACCGCGGGAGAAAAACAAAGGGAAGGGATTGAACTTTTTTTCGCCTTCCATCACAGTGAGGATTGTGGAGGATTCACTGTGGTGGATGTTTATGTTAAAATGTATTTTGTGTGTTCTGTTGCTTTTTATTGGTGTGACTGTGCGGCAATTCAAATTCCTCGTATGTTGCAAAACATACTTGGCTAATAAAGTATTATTATGATTATGACATCAATAGACAATAGGTGTCTATTGGAGTAGACCATTCGGCCTTTCGAGCCAGCACCGCCATTCAATGTGATAATGGCTGTTCATCTCCAATCAGTACCCCGTTCCTGCCCTCTCCCCATATCCCCTGACTCCGCTATCTTTAAGAGCCCTATCTAGTTCTCTCTTGAAAGTATCCAGAGAACCGGCCTCCACCGCCCTCTGAGGCAGAGAATTCCACAGACTCACCACTCTCTGGGAGAAAAGGTGTTTCCTCATCTCCGTTCTAAATGGCTTACCCCTTATTCTTAAACTGTGGCCCCCCCTATGGTTCTGGACTCCCCCAACATTGGGAACATGTTTCCTGCCTCTAGCGTCTCTCAGTACAGGTGTCAGGGGTGAAGGCAGGAGAATGGGGTTAGGGGAAAGGAATAGATCAACCATGATTGAATGACGGAGTAGGCATGATGGGTCAAATGGCCTCATTCTGCTCCTATTGTTTATGAGCTTGTTGTGGAGAGAAGATGCTAGTGTAGTTTGTATCCCAACTGTGAGGCTGATCCAAGGATGCTTTCCAACATATTTCCTCGCTGTCAGCTGTAAATACACGACTGTTCGGAAAAATGTCCACCGCAAGTAAACAGTTTTTTTCTGAAAAACGACCGTGTTCGGCCTGCAGCCATGGAATTTTTGATTGGAAACTGAAATGATATCAGTTGAGCGTGTCAATACGTCAGTCAGGCTTGGTTTAATTCATGAGCCAGCCTAGCTGGAGGTCATCTTTGTGACAAAGCACCACTTCATTTCTGTATCCTCGGGCAATGTTTGATTGGTGAAGGCGGCAGCATTTTGCGAGACTGCGCAGGGTCCTGGGCCGTTAGTGTTACGTGGCTGCATTGTCAGCGAGTGTCATATGCAGGATGTATCATGCATCGCCACATGGCTTTCCGGCACTTTGCTGAGCTCGTTGGTTATATTACATACAACATAGAACGACAGTACAGCACAGGAACAGGCCCTTCGGCCCACAATGTTCCTGCCGAACTTTTTTTTTTTTTTTTTAAATTATTTTTATTAGAAGCAATTGTACGAGAATAAAACATTCGGCATGTAAAATTATACAATTATTGTACAACTTCAATTTTGACCTTTTAACCTGAAAATGAGGGAGAAGAAGAGAGAAAGAACAAGAGAGGGAAAGTGAAAAGTGAAAAGATAGGACCCCTAGACTACCGAGGTAGTGCGGCCAAAGAGGGAATAAAGATATATGAGAGGAAAAGGAAAAAAAAAAGTGGAGATATACCTGCCCCTCATCACCACCCCCCCCCCCCCCCCCCCCGCCCACCTCACCCAGCCCATAGTTGGATTTAAATCCAAATTTGTGTTGCGCCATACTAACCGTGTAAGAATTCAGTGAAGGGTGTCCATGTCTTGAAAAATGTATCTGGTTTTTCTGCCGACAAGCCTAATATTTTGCAAATGTAGTGCCGAACTTGGTGCCCAGTTAAGCTAATCTCGCCTGCCTATACATGGTCCATATCCCTCCATTCCCTACACTACTTCCATGGGCCTATCTAAAAGGCTCTTAAACGCCACTATCCTATCTGCCTCCACCACCACCCCTGGCAGTGTGTTCCAGGCACCCATTGCTCTCCATAAAAAAACCTGCCGCACATCTCTATTAAACTTTCTCCCTTCCAGCGTCTGTATGGACACCTTGGGCCGAAGGGCCTATTTCCACGCAGTGTCTCTAATCTAAACTAAACATGGATAGGTTACAATTCGGGTCGAGAATCGTCTGAAGAAAGGTCTCGACTTGAAGCGTCACCTATCCATGTTCTCCACAGATGCTGAGTTACTCCAGCACTCTGTGAAACGTCACCTATCCATGTTCTCCACAGATGCTGCCTGACCCGCTGAGTTACTCCAGCACTCTGTGAAACGTCACCTATCCATTTTCTCCAGAGATGCTGCCTGACCCGCTGAGTTACTCCAGCACTCTGTGAAACGTCACCTATCCATGTTCTCCACAGATGCTGCCTGACCCGCTGAGTTACTTCAGCACTCTGAAACGTCACCTATCCATGTTCTCCACAGATGCTGCCTGACCCGCTGAGTTACTCCGGCACTCTGTCTTCCTCTGAAGCTAGGCGTTTGTTCGCTCTCAGTTTCGTGGTATTTGCGAAGCTTCGGGAGGGTGCAGGATACCGTCTGACGAAGGGTCTCGACCCTAGACGTCGCCCATTCCTTCTCTCCAGAGATGCTGCCTGTCCCGCTGAGTTACTCCAGCATTGTGTCTTCCTCTGAAGCCTGGCGTTTGCTCGTTCCCAGGTTTGTGGTGTTGGTGTGCCTTCAGGATGGTGTGCCAGGCACATCCCGTTTATCCGGCCGGTTGTGTGGGCCGCTGCGGGAATTGCAGCGGCCCTGGGCGGCGAATGGGGACAGGACACAGATGAACATTACAAGAGAAGTTGAGTATAGGAGCAAAGAGGTCCTTCTGCAGTCATATAGGGCCCTAGTGAGACCACACCTGGAGTATTGTGTGCAGTTTTGGCCCCCTAATTTGAGGAAGGACATTCTTGCTATTGAGGGAGTGCAGCGTAGGTTTACAAGGTTAATTCCCGGGATGGCGGGACTGTCATATGCTGATAGAATGGAGCGGCTGGGCTTGTATACTCTGGAGTTTAGAAGGATGAGAGGGCGTATTTTTGAAACATATAGGATTATTTAGCGTTTGGTCACGCTTGAGGCAAGAAACATGTTCCCGATGTTGGGGGAATCCAGAACCAGGGGCCACAGTTTAAGAATAAGGGATAAGCCATTTAGAACGGAGGCGAGTAAACACTTTTTCACACAGAGAGTCGTGAGTCTGTGGAATTCTCTGCCTCAGAGGGCGGTGGAGGCCAGTTCTCTGGATACTTTCAAGGGAGAGGTAGATAGGGCTCTTAAAGATAGAGGAGTCATGGGGATATGTAGAGAAGGCAGGAACGGGGTACTGATTGGGGATGATCAGCCATGATCACATTGAATGGCGGTGCAGGCTCGAAGGGCCGAATGGCCTACTCCTGCACCTATTGTCTATTGTCTAAGTCACTGCCGCGAACCTTCCCAAAGTGGCGGAGAGAGCACTCGCTCCCTGTCCAATCTGCACGTCGTTAATTTGGCCCCAACGCTGGAATAATGATTCAATAATTGCATTAATAAGAAGAGAATGAAGTAACGAGCGCGTGGTGTTTGGGAAGTTTAAAAGGACATTAACGCTGAGGCAGGGACAATGCCTCGCCTGCTTCCACAGTGCCAATAATTGGCCACAATCATTTTCAATTATAATCTCCGGTCGTTTACACAGCGACTCCTCATCTGCAACACAGACACCAGAGAGGCATAAATTCACATTGAATATCCCGCACTTTTCATACACAAAATCTGAAGCTGATTGGCAGAGCAATGACTGCAATACACCTTTTCAGAGCCTATTGCAAACGGCAACCTCTTTTGGACTAGATTTATTTTGTGTACTGTCATCTTTGACATGAGCGCATTCTGTTCTACATGCTGAAGGACTTTTCTTTTTAAAGCACAGCTGTTTATGCAGACTGGTCTCTTCAATGCAATTCGAAGACTGCTGGAGACGCTGCCTTTCCGATGAGGCTTTAAACCGAGCTTCGTGTCTCAAGCCTCTTCTGTCCGTACCTCCTTATCTCACGCTTTTCAGCTCTGGCCTTTTGTCCAACCATCTGCCTATCAACCCCGCCCCCCCCTACCCCCATCACCTGTATCCACCTATCACTCATCAGACCTTATCCCACCCCCACCTCTTTTCCAGCTATCTCTCCTCCCCCCCCCCTACAATCAGTCTGAAGGAAGACCACGACCCAAAATGTCACCTGTCCATGTTCTCCAGAGATGTTACTCCATCACTCCGTCTTTTTTTTGTAAACCCAGCACCTGCAGTTCCTTGTGTCTCCAATTTCGATGCTCTTGGGTGTTCACAAATGAAAGCTGACAGCAGTAGCTCAAAGGAGACCAGAACATTTAGTTTTTTTTAGTTTAGAGATGCAGAGCTGAAACAGGCCCTTCGACCCACCGAGCCCATGCCGACCAGTGATCCCGTACACTAATACTGTCCTACACACACTAGGGACAATTTACATTCATAGCAAGCCAAATAACCTACAAACCTGCCGGTCTTTGGAGTGTGGGAGGAAACCGGAGCACCCGGAGAAAACCCGCGCAGGTCACGGGGAGAACGTACATACTCCTTACAGACAGCACCCGTAGTCAGGATCGAACCCGGGTCTCTGGCGTTGTGAGGCAGCAACTATACCGCTGCGCCACCGTTCACAAATAAAAGCTCACTGCTTTAGTTTGAAGGTGAGTAGAACGTTATTGTGCATTGATTTGAAGGAAGCTAGATGCTTATCTTAGAAAAAACAAGGTACTGCAGATACCAAAGACGCAAAATGATGGAGTACCTCAGCAGGTCAGGAAACTTTGGATGTGTAAGAAGGAAGTGCAGATGTTGGTTTAAACCGAAGATAGACACAAAAAGCTGGAGTAACTCAGCGGGACAGTTAGCATCTCTGGAGAGGAGGAATGGGTGACGTTTCGCCTCGAGACCCTTCTGTCTGAAGAAGGGTCTTGACCAGAAACGTCACCCAGTCCTTCTCTCCAGAGATGCTGCCTGACCCGCTGAGTTACTCCGGCTTTTTTGTGTCTATCTGTGGATGATTATTGATTATCATCTTTGGCTCATACAGCATTTATTTTCCAGCGATCATCACCAAAAGAAATTGCAGCGAATTGTGGCCTCAGCCACACATCACACAAACCAACATCCCTTCCATTGACTCCATTTACACCTCACGCTGTCTCAGCAAGGCCAGCAGCATATTCAAGTACGAGTCGCACCCCGGCCACTCCCTCTTCTCCCCTCTCCCATCGGGCAAGAGGTACAGAAGTGTGAAAACGCACACCTCCAGATTCAGGGACAGTTTCTTCCCAGCTGCAGTTATTAAAGATGGGATAGCAGCACATTTGAAAAGTGGTGAAATGATAGGACAAAGTCAGCATGGATTTACGAAAGGTAAATCATGTCTGACGAATCTTATAGAACTTTTCGAGGATGTAACTAGTAGAGTGGATAGGGGAGAACCAGTGGATGTGTTATATCTGGACTTTCAGAAGGCTTTCGACAAGGTCCCACATAAGAGATTAGTATACAAACTTAAAGCACACGGTATTGTGGGTTCAGTATTGATGTGGATAGAGAACTGGCTGGCAAACAGGAAGCAAAGAGTACGAGTAAACGGGTCCTTTTCAGAATGGCAGGCAGTGACTAGTGGGGTACCGCAAGGCTCAGTGCTGGGACCCCAGCTATTTACAATATATATTAATGATTTGGACGAGGGAATTGAATGCAACATCTCCAAGTTTGCGGATGACACTAAGCTGGGGGGCAGTGTTAGCTGTGAGGAGGATGCTAGGAGGCTGCAAGGTGACTTGGATAGGCTGGGTGAGTGGGCAAATGCATGGCAGATGCAGTATAATGTGGATAAATGTGAAGTTATCCACCTTGGTGGCAAAAACAGGAAAGCAGACTATTATCTAAATGGTGGCCGATTAGGAAAAGGGGAGATGCAATGAGACCTGGGTGTCATGGTACACCAGTCATTGAAAGTAGGCATGCAGGTGCAGCAGGCAGTGATGAAAGCGAATGGTATGTTAGCATTCATAGCAAAAGGATTTGAGTATAGGAGCAGGGAGGTTCTACTGCAGTTGTACAGGGTCTTGGTGAGACCACACCTGGAGTATTGCGTACAGTTTTGGTCTCCAAATCTGAGGAAAGACATTCTTGCTATAGAGGGAGTACAGAGAAGGTTCACCAGACTGATTCCTGGGATGTCAGGACTTTCATATGAAGAAAGACTGGATAGACTCGGCTTGTACTCGCTAGAATTTAGAAGATTGAGGGGGGATCTTATAAAAACTTACAACATTCTCAAGGGGTTGGACAGGTTAGATGCAGGAAGATTGTTCCCGATGTTGGGGAAGTCCAGGACAAGGGGTCACAGCTTAAGGATAGAGGGGAAATCCTTTAGGACCGAGATGTGGTGAATCTCTGGGACTCTCTGCCACAGAAGGTAGTTGAGGCCAGTTCATTGGCTATATTTAAGAGGGAATTAGATGTGGCCCTTGTGGCTAAAGGGATCAGGGGGTATGGAGAGAAGGCAGGTACGGGATACTGAGTTGGATGATCAGCCATGATCATATTGAATGGCGGTGCAGGCTCGAAGGGCCGAATGGCCTACTCCTGCACCTATTTTCTATGTTTCTATGTTATCAGGCAACTGAACCATCCTATCCAACTAGAGAGCAGTGCTGAACCTCATTGGAGACCAGCGGACTATTTTCGGACTAACTTTTACTTTGCACTAAACGTTATTCCCTTATCATGTATCTGTACACTGTGAATGGCTCGATTGTAATCATGTATTGTCTTTCCGCTGACTGGTTAGCACGCAACAAAAGCTTTTCACTGTACCTCGTTACACGTGACAATATACTGAACTAAAGAAAATAAAATATGTGTGATCATTGCAAAGAGTTTGCTATTTACAGATTGGCTGGTTTAATTCATACCTGACAATTTGGCTGAGAGCGGATCTTTATAGATATTTATAAAATCACGAGTGGCTTATCACCATTGTTTACCCAGAACAGTATAAAACCGGAGGGAAGGAACAAGGAACTGCAGATGCTGGTTTACAAACAAGTATACAAAGTGCTGGAGTAACACAGCGGGGCAGGCAGCATCCCTGGAGGACATGGATAGGTGACGTTTAGTTTGTACTTTAGTTTATTGCACTGGATAGAGTGGATGCGGAGAGGATGTTTCCACTACTGGGAGAGTCCAGGACCAGATGCGACAACCTCAGAATAAAAGGACGTACTTTTAGATAGGAGATGAGGAGGAATTTCTTTGGTCAGAAGGTGGTGAATCTGTGGAATTTATTGCCACTGATGGCTGTGGAAGCCGTCCTTGGATATTTTGTAATGCAGAGATTCACATATTCTTGATTAGAACTGGTGTCAGGGGTTTTGGGGAGAAGGCAGGAGAATGGGGTTGAGAGGGAAAGATAGATCAGCCACGATTGAATGGCGGAGTAGACTTGATGGGCCGAAAGGCCTAATTCTGCTCTAAGAACCTATGAACTGCACGAGCTATCTTTCCACCCAAACTCAATGGCACGGTGGCGCAGCGATAGAACTACTACCTCATGGCGCCGGAGAACCGGGTTCGATCCCGACTACAGGTGCTGTCTGTACGGAGATTGTACGTCCTCCCCGTGACCTGCGTGGGCTTTCTCCGAGATCTTCGGTTTCCTCCCACACTCCAAAGACGTACAGGTCTGTTGGTTAATCTGGTGTACGTGTAAAATTATCCCTAGTGTGTGTGGATTAGTGTTAATGTGCGGGGATGATCGTGGGTCGGCATGGACTCGGTGGGCCGAATGGCCTGTTTCCGTGCTGTATCACTACACTAAACTAAACTAAACTCAAGGTTATAGAAACATAGCAACATAGAAAATAGGTGCAGGAGGAGGCCATTCGGACCTTCGAGCCAGCACCGCCATTCATTGTGATCATGGCTGATCGTCCCCTATCAACAACCCGTGCCTGCCTTCTCCCCATATCCCTTGACTCCACTAGCCCCTAGAGCTCTATCTAACTCTCTCTTAAATCCATCCAGTGACTTGGCCTCCACTGCCCTCTGTGGCAGGGAATTCCATAAATTCATAACTCTCTGGGTGAAAACGTTTTTTTCTCACCTCAGTCTTAAATGGCCTCCCCTTTATTCTAAGACTGTGGCCCCTGGTTCTGGACTCGCCCAACAATGGGAACATTTTTCCTGCATCTAGCTTGTCCAGTCCTTTTATAATTTTATATGTCCTTGATGCCCTTGATGATTTCTTTCAGTGTACCCCGATATCTGCACCATCAGCCTCGTCGCTGTGGGGGACCGGAAGAAACACGAGGAGCGGGTTGCGTTCTGGGACGACGTGTACGGCTTCAAGATGTCCTGCATGAAGAAAGTGGTTCTCCCAGAGGCCGTGGTGGAAGTCCTCGATCCCGACACCCTCATTTCAGAGTGCTGCGTTATCAAGGTATGTGTTATCTTCCAGCTTTAGACCATACTCCATCCACACCTCGACGCTGCCTCGGCAAGGCCAGCAGCATCATCAAGGACCGGTCTCACCCCCGGCCACTCCGTCTTCTCCCCTCTCCCATCAGGCAAGAAGTACAGAAGTGTGAAAACGCACACCTCCAGATTCAGAGACAGTTTCTTCCCAGCTGTTATCAGGCGACTGAACCATCCTACCAACAACTAGAGAGCTGTCCTGAACTACTATCCATCTCATTGGAGACCCTTGGATTATCTTTAATCGGACTTTACTGGAGTTTATCTTGCTCTAAACGTTATTCCCTTTATCCTGTATCTATACACTGTAAATGGCTCGATTGTAATCATGTATTGTCTTTAGCACGCAACAAAAAGCTTTTCACTGTACCTCGGTACATGGGACAATAAACTAAACTGCTACTACTTGAGATACGGCCTGGAAACAAGCCCTGTGGCCCACTGAGTCCGCACCGATCACCGCTTACACTAGGACTATGTGTAAGAAAGAACTGCAGATGCTGGTTTAAATCGAAGGTAGACACAATATGCTGGAGTAACTCAGCGGGTGAGGCAGCATCTCTGGAGAGAAGGAATGGGCGACGTTTCGGATGGAGACCCTTCTTCAGATCATGGCCATATTATAAAAGGCCCCCATATACCCAATCTTTTTTTAATGAAACTTTGTCTGAAGAAGGGTCTCGACCCGAAACGTCGTCCATTTCTTCTCTCCCGAGATGCTGCCTCACTCGCTGAGTTACTCCGGCATTTTGTGTCTACACTAACACTATCCTATACACTAGGGACAGTTTACAATTTTACCGACGCCAATTAACCTACAAACCTGTACGTCTTTGGAGTGTGGGAGGAAACCGGAGATCCCAGAGTAAAAACCCACACAGGTGACGGGGAGAACGTGCAAACTCCTTACAGACAGCACCCGTGGTCAGAGTCGAACCCGGGTCTCTGGCGCTGTGAGGCAGCAACTCTGACGCTGCGCCACCGTGTCGCCCCTTTTCTCCTTGTGACTTTTCATCTTGAAACATCCTCTCCACACGCACTCGATCCAGGCCTTTCACTATTCGCACTAAGTTTCAATGAGGTCCCTGCGCTCGTCCTTCTAAACTCCAGCGAGTGCAGGCCCAGTGCCGTCAAAAGGCCTTCGCGCTTTTATTGTGAGAGTAGGAATGGTTAATGTCGAGTGAACGAAGTCCTGCTGGAACTCTGCACTTCAACGGAAACGGGCCAAAGTTCATGTTATTTAGTGTGGTGGGATGATCCGTCACCTTTCAGTGTGGTATGCAGCACGCCTGATAACAGAAATACCGTTGAATAAACAGTTTCCTACACATTCATCTCTGGAGCATAAAAATGGAAATTGATTCATGCTTACCCCAGCATTATTCAGTGTTGAAGCCATTTGAGATTAGAGCAAAATACATTTGGGGAATACTGCAGTGCTGTGTTTAGTTTAGTTTAGGGATACAGGGCCTAAACAGGCCCATCGGCCCACTGGGTCCGCGCCGACCAGCGATCCCCGCACACTAACACTATCCTACGCACACTAGCGACAATTTTACATTTACACCCAGCCAATTGACCCACAAACCCGCACGTCTTTGGAGTGTGGGAGGAAACTGAAGATCCCGGAGAAAACCCACGCAGGTCACGGGGAGAACGTACAAACTCCGTACTGACAGCACCCGTAAGATAGTTAGATTCTTGATTAGGGATTTATGGGGAGAAGGCAAGAGAATGGGGTTAGGAGGCAGAGATAGATAAGCCATGATTGAATGGCGGCATAGACTTGATGGGCCAAATGGCCTAATTCTGCTCCTATCATTAATGAACTCGGGTCCTTGGCGCTGTAAGGCAGCAACTCTACCGCTGCGCCACCGTACCACTGTAAAAAAAAAAGATTGGGTACATGGGGGCCTTTTAATATGGCCCTAGTCTGAAGAAGGGTCTGTACCAGAAACGTCACCTATTCCTTTTCTCCAGAGATGCTGCCTGACCTGCTGAGTTACTTCAACATTTTGTATCATATTATTACCCCTCAGATTCCTATTACTGTAAATCTTTTCCCCTTCACTTTAAACCTATGTCCTCTGGTCCTTGATTCACCTACTCTGGGCAGGAGACTATGTGCATCTACCCGATCTATTCCTCTCACGATTATACACACATACCTCTATAAGATCGCCCCTCATCCTCCTGCGCTCCAAGGAATAGAGACCCAGCCTGCTCAACCTCTCCCCTGATAGCTCACACCCTCTAGCCCCCTGGCAACCTCCCTGTAAATCTTCTTTGTCCCCTTTCCAGCTTGACAACATCTTCCCTATAACACGGTTCCCAGAACTGAACACAATTACATATGCTATTTCACACTCCAGCACACGCATGCATGTTTAATGGACAGCGGTTTCATAATGGAAGATTCATCCGTCACTGAGTTTAAGATGAGGCACTTCTACGCATTAACTTGCTTGTAAGTACATGCTGTTTGTATTCCATGCAAGTGCGCCGTGCTCTAAGCAACCCCAAAATAAAAGTATATACATTATTAGCTTGCGTTTGCTCAATGTGATCATTTTTTTAATGAAGGCACTGATCCTCTGTAAATGCTGTTTAAATGCTGAGATTTATGTGAAACCGTTCCCCATTGCTGTTGTGAAAAGCACCCATCCACACAGAGGGCCTTGGGGGAATGTTTTGCAGTTCTCTGGAATCTAATTTCATTAGGTTAAACATCAAATGAAGGCAATTAGAGAAAGAAAAAACGTGATTCTCATTTAATATGTAAATAAAATGAATCTAAGCTAAGATTAGTTGTCGGATTTTTTTTTTGTGGAGACAAGCTGTGAGTGAATCTGATTACCAAGCGATTCACTTGTGCCCTGATTGCGTTATTTTTGGTCTTTAACTGTCAGGAAGCAGCAATTAAATTGAGTATTCAGTGTACAGAATGAAAGAGGCCATTCTGCCCATCTCCCCAATGCTGTGCCTTTGAAAGAAACAAATCTAGACAATAGGTGCAGGAGCGGGCCATTCGGCCCTTCGAGCCAGCACCGCCATTCAATGTGATCACGGCTGATCATCCCCAATCAGTACCCCGTTCCTGCCTTCTCCCCATATCCCCTGACTCCGCTATCTTTAAGAGCCCTATCCAGCTCTCTCTTGAAAGCATCCAGAGAACCGGCCTCCACCGCCCTCTGAAGCAGAGAATTCCACAGACTCACAACTGTCTGTGAGAAAAAGTGTTTCCTCGTTTCCGTTCTAAATGGCTTACCCCTTATTCTTAAATTGTGGCCCCTGGTTCTGGACTCCCCCAACATCGGGAACATGTGTCCTGCCTCCAGCGTGTCCAAACCCTTAACAATCTTATATGTTTCAATAAGATACCCTCTCATCCTTCTAAACTCCAGAGTGTACAAGCCCAGCTGCTTCATTCTCTCAGCATATGACCGTCCCGCCATCCCGGGAATTAACCTTGTAAACCTACGCTGCACTCCCTCAATAGCAAGAATGTCCTTCCTCAAATTAGGAGACAATGTCCTTCCTCAAATTAGGAGACCAAAACTGCACACAATATATTTTCTTTTTTCATGTTATGGAAGCAGGATTAGGCCATTCCGCCCACCATATCTACTCCGCAATTCAATCTACTTATGTGGTATTATTTCATAGAATATCTGTGGTTTAGTTTGGTTTGGTTTAGTTTGGTGTTGTCATGTGTACTGAGGCACAGTGAAAAGCTTTTTTATTGCTTGCTATCCAGTCAGTGGAAAGAGTAAGAAGGGTCGCAACCCGAAACGTCACCCATTCCTTCTCTCCAGAGATGCTGCTCGTCCCGCTGAGTTACTCCAGCATTTTGTGTGTCCACTAGTGGAAAGACTACATGGTTACAATCAAGCCGCCCACAGTGTACGGATACAGGGATGAAGGGGACCCTGTTTAGTCCAAGGTAAAGCCCGATTATAGATGGGCAGATCTGAGAGGAGATGACAAAGAGCAAAGTTAAGGGCCCGTCCCACTCATGCGGCTTCTCAGGCGACTAGGCTGTCGCCACATGGTTGCCGGGGTGTCGCCTGTATGGTCGTGAGTCGTCTCCTCAGTCGCCCAAAGAGTCGTAGAGTCTTTCTGGTCGCCGCTGGATTTTGAAATGTTCAAAACTTTTCGGTGACAGTCAGGAATAGGATTGGCTCGACGCCAATGAGCATAGCTTGACTTCTCCTGACGTAGGTGCTGTCGTAGGTTGTCGTAGGTTGTCGCTGGTGTTGACTTCGGTCAATTCCATTGGCGACTACCTACGTCAACTGGCGACAGGTACCGGCGACTGAATTGTCTTAAGTTATCTTCAGTTGTCGCCGACAGGGTCGTACCTTGTCGTAGCTTGTGGACGTAGGTTGTCGTAGGTGGGTTGCCGGTTGTCAGTAGCTTGCCGTCGACTAGGTGGTAGGTTGTTGTAGACATTGTCGTAGGGGGGATCCAGTCGCTGTTTTTTTGGTGACCTGCTACGACTATGACAGTCGCCGGCAGTCGCTGAAAAAAATCGCCTATGTGGGACAGGCCCATTAGAGTAAGAAATGCTGCTGCAGGGGTAGAGGTTTAAAAGAGTGGAGTGATTGTAATGAGTGATTACAGATCCACTTCAGGGACCAGCACGCAGAGATTAGCGTGGCTCGGACGCCATCTTGTTTTATCAAGGGAGCACCTTGTTCCACGGTGTGGCGCCCGGGATTTGACGAGCTTCTTGTGACTCTTGTTTCTTGTTGTTGGAATACAGTGCAGGGGACCTTCCTTGCCACCATTCTGTAGTGAGCTTGCTGAGCTCTGCCGGCAAGCTGGACATTGGACTCTCGGAGCCAGCCACTACCTTGGACCTCGCTGGAAGAAATAGCATGGTCCACGGACAGCCAACAGAAAGTTTGCAACCAAAGATAGGCACAGAGTGCTGGAGTAACTCAGCAGGTCACGCAGCATCTCTGGAGAACAAGGATAGGTGACGTTTCGGGTCAGGGCCTTTCTTCAGGCTGTTTGTGGGGAGTGGGGGGAGACTGGAAGCAAGAAGACCAGGACAAATCCGGGCCGCCACCAGATAACCTCAGACAGCGAGGTTCCCCGATAGGCTGATTGTTGGGTAGGGACGGTGTGATCCAAGAGGGAGACAAATCCATAGGTTTATAAACCAATAAACCTCTCCACCATTGGTGCTGAGACCATTCATCTATTGGGTTCATAAGTTCATAAGTGATAGGAGCAGAATTAGGCCATTCGGCCCATCAAGTCTATCCCACCACTCAATAATGGCTGATCTATCTCCCTCCTAACCCCATTCTTCTGCCTTGTCCCCATAACCCCTGACACCCATACTAATCAAGAATCTATCTATCTCTGCCTTAAAAATATCCATTGGTTTGGCCTCCACAGCCGTCTGTGGCAATGAATTCCACAGATTCACCATCCTTTGTAAAACTCAAAGTCAAAGTCAATTTTATTCGTCACAGGTGCAGTGAAATGAATTTGCCAGCAGCGATACACTTAAAAAGCACACACAGTACACAATAGGATTTAACACAAACATCCACCACAGCATTCTTCACTGTGATGGAAGGCAACAAGGTTCAGTCAGTCCTCCTCCTTTGTTCACCCGTGGTCGGGGCCATGAACCCTCCGTAGTCGCCGCTACGGACGGCCCGATGTACAGGCCCTTTCGTCGGGATGGTCAAAACTCCGACGTCGGGATGGTCAAACACACTAATCAAAAATCTATCTATCTCTGCCTTTAAAATAACCATTGACTTGGCCTCCACAGTCGTCTGTGGCAATGAATGCCACAGATTCACCTTGGAGGTCCCGAATTGGCAGACCAGGGCTTCAGGATGTTATAGGCTGCAGGCCGGCGGTCAGAGCTCTTCTCCGGCGATCCCCGGCAAGGGATCCCAGACTTTGGCTACACTAGCAACTTATAACTGACTTTTTAGTTGTAGAAGGGGAGTAAGAGGCGGGAAGGGGGGAGGGGAATGTTCGGAGAAGTTAGCTAAAATCAGCGAATTCACCGCTCATTCACCGCTGGGTTGTAAGCCTATCTTTGGTGTAAAGCAACATCTGCAGTTCCTTTTGATCACATTAAAATTTGCCCCAGAGGTGCAGCAAAACCTCTTGGGTTTTGTACAATCTGCCTCGACTTATTAAAGCAAGGAACTTATCGTAGCAGCCACAAGGATATAAGTGCATCAGTTGACAGCATTCTCCCTTCCTCCAAGTTGCTCCTTTTAGTTCGTCGGAAACGCCTCATTCTTTTTTCCACAAGAAAGATCAATACATGTTCTACACCAATCTCTGGAACAATCAGTGACTAAGGCATCATTTAAAGATTTTGTACTTGATCATCAGGCGGATGTTATGATATCTTCCGTCTGTAGCTGCCGTGAATTGTGAGAGTTCGTTTTTTAGTTTAGTTTAGAGATAGAGCGCATCATTCTGTCTGACTCTCTGGCTATTTATGTCTACGTTCTTTATTATCTCGCCCGAGACGTTACTATTTTATGGTCGGCAATACTAACTTACATTGAACAGATGGCTCCTTGGATGCAGTGCCGTTTGAAATGCTGTTTCAGCAGTTTCTGGATGATAATGTTCTACATCTGAGTGCAATTTGCATTCTGTGTGAACATTGGATGTACTTAGCGTTTAGTTTAGCAAAGCAGCATGGAAACAGGCCCTTCTGCCCGTCGGGTCCACGCCGACCATCGGATCACCCATTAACACTAGTTCCACGTTATCCCACATTCGCACCCACTCCCCACACATTAGGGGGTCATTTTAACGGAAGCCAATTCACCTACAAACCCGCACGTCTTTGGAATGTGGAAGGAAACCGGAGCGCCCGGAGGAAACCCACGCGGTCACAGGGAGAACGTGCAAACTCCACAGTGGGGGGGCGGCACATTGGCGCGGCAGTAGAGTTGCTGCTTTACAGTGCCGACGGACCAGGGTTCGATCCTGACTATGGGTGCTGTCTGTATGGAGTTTGCACGTTCTCCCTGTGACCACGTGGGTTTTCTCCGGGAGCTCCGGCCTCCTCACACATCCCAAAGACCTAGGTTTTCTGGTTTCTGTAAATTGTCCCCAGTGTGTGGGATAGGCCATGGGTGATCGTTGGTGGGCACGGACTCGGTGGGCCGAAGGGCCTGTTTCCACGCTGTGTCTCTCCACTAAACTAAACTGAACACTCAGACAGCACCCAAGGTCAGGCTTGAACCTGGGTCTCCAGGGCTGTGAGGCAGCGACTCGAATACTGCACCGTTTGTTCGTTCTGTGTTCCGCGTGCATTAACAAACAATTTTCTGATACGTGTTTTTTTAATTTTTAATTTTTAATTTTTATTTTTCTGATACTTGTGTTTTTTAATTTTTTTAATTTTTAGTTTTCTGAATACTTGTGTTTTTTTATTCCAGACCATAGACTGCAATACTGTCAGAATGTCAGATTTGGATTTCTCCTCTGAGTATTCACTGAAGATAATCAAAGATGAAGAGTGTGTGGTGAGTTGATAATCTCTGACTGAGACATATCTGACTTAAGGGCCTGTCCCACGGGCATGCGACTCCATGCGGCATGCGCGACCTAACCGCAAGCGGGTGGCGTGCGGGGGCCGCGCGGAGGTCACGGGGCCGGTCCCACTTCGATCGCGGGAGCCGCATGGAGTTGTGCGGAGCTGGTCCCGACATCGCGTGGGTCTCCGAAAAACTGACACTGTTCAAAAATTCCGTGCGGCAGCGGCCTGCTGCATCGAGGCCGTGCGCACCGCCTCGCCGCCGTGCGCACCGTCTTGACGGCATTCGACCTCCGCGCGGCCCCTGCTTCCGACTTGGTAGCGCTTGCCGCATGCAGCCGCATGCTGGTGGGACCGGCCCTGTACGGGGATCGCTCGACCTCCGCGTGGCCCCCGCTTGCGGTTAGGTCGCGCTTGCCGCATGGAGTCGCATGCCCGTGGGACAGGCCCTTAAGAGAAGCAAGCCCACGATTGAATAATGAAGTGATTTTATTTAAATGAAAAAGACTATAGGATAACCTATAGCCACGGTGGTGGGTGTAAGGAACGAGTTGCCAGAGGAGGTAGTTGAGGCAGAGACTATCCCAACATTTAAGAAAGGTACATGGATAGGACAGGTTAGGAGGGATATGGACCACACGTGGGCAGGTGGGACTAGTATAGATGGGACATGTTGGCCGGTGTGGGCAAGTTGGGCCGAAGGGCCTGTTTCAACACTGAATCACTCTATGACTCTCTATCCTTGAGCTATAGGATAACCTATAAAATAACCTAAGGACCAAGGGCAGCACAGTGGCACAGCCGGTAGAGCCACTGCCTCACAGTGCCAGAGACCCAGGTTCGATCCTGACCTCGGGTGCTGTCTGCGTGTGGAGTTTGCATGTTCCATTTTGCATAATTATATATATTTTTTTATTTTTTTTATTTCATTTTTCTCCTTTTTCTTTCTCGTTTGATTATATCGTTTATTAGACTGCGTTTACATGTCCTGTTGCGCTACGGCAAGTAAGAATTTCACTGTTCCATTTGACAGTACAACACTCTTGACCGCGTGGGTTTCCTCCGGGTGCTCCGGTTTCCTCCCACATCCCAAAGACGTGCGGGTTTGTAGGTTAATTGGCCCTCTGTAAATTGCCCCTAGTGTGTAGGGAGTGGGTGCAAGAAATCAGTATAACATAGAACTAGTGTAGATGGGCGATCGATGGTGGTGTGGACTTGATGGGCCGAAGGGCCTGTTTCCATGCTTTATCTCTGAAACGAAAACGAAACTTGCTCTATGGGATCATTGATTTTCAAGATCAAGTCAATTTGTGAGTTGCATTGTGACTGTTCTCACAGTGCCACGTGGAGGGGTATATGGGCAAGGAAAGGCAAACTTGTACCCAATAAACATCATGCTTAAGAAAGAACTGCAAATGCTGGAAAAACCAACGGTAGACAAAAAATGCTGGAGAAACTCAGCGGGTGAGGCAGCATCTATGGAGCGAAGGAATAGGCGACGTTTCGGGTAGAGACCCTTCTTCAGACTGATGTCGGGGTGTGGGGGGGGGGGAAGCGGGAAAAAGAAAGAACGGCTTAGTGGGAGAGCTGGGAAGAGGGAGGGGAAGGAGGGAGAAAGCCAGGGCTATCTAAAATTGGAGAAGTCAGTGTTCATACCGCTGGGGTGTAAACTACCCAAGCGCAATATGAGGTGCTGCTCCTCCAATTTGTGCTGGGCCTCAGTCTGGCCATGGGGGACAGAAAGGTCAGATCGGGAATGGGAGGGGGAGTTGAAGTGCTGAGCAACCGGGAGATCAGGTTGGTTAGTGCGAACTGAGCGGAGGTGTTGGGCAAAGCTAATGGATGTACACATACATGTTTGTTGCATGGCAATATGGACATATGTGTGTAGGAAGGAACTGCAGATGCTGGGTTTACACCAAAGATAGACACAAAATGCTGGAGTAACTCAGCAGGACAGGCAGCATCTCCGGAGAGAAGGAACGGGCGACATTTCGGGTCGAGACCCTCCTTCTGATCCTGAAGTAGGGCCTCGACCCGAAACGCCACCAGTTCCTTCTCTCCAGAGATGTTGCCTGTCCCGCCCAGTTACTCCAGCATTTTATGTCTATTGGCATGTAAGTGCTCGTCCCTTCAAAAGCTGACAAATTTAAATTGCAAGTAAATGCTAGATTTAACTTTTTTTCTCTCTCTCCCATTATGTACTACGTTTACATATTCTTTTGTGCTGCAGCAATTAAGAATTTCACTGTTCTATCTGGGACATATGACAATGAAACACTCTAGACTCTTGCATCAGGTTATAACAATAATCTTTTGCCTCTTTTTATATTCCGTAGTTGCCTATTAGTTAGTGCAAGGCCTCATCTGCGATAACAAAATGTACTTGATGAATAACGCTAGTGCATAATGTACTTATTATGAAGTATGTTACAGTTTGTTCGCTTTTTAATTTGCCGTCATTTCTGGCATTAAGATTTAAATAAGACTAGTTAATCCTCACTGTGGAATTATCTCTTCTAATTAATCCACCTGAAAGTTTATCTTTGAATTTTTAATCATAGAAATAAATTTCATGATTCGTGACTCATACATTCATAGTTGAGGAATACATCGGGCCGGGATGGCGGGACTGTCATATGCTGAGAGAATGGAGCGGCTGGGCTTGTACACTCTGGAGTTTAGAAGGATGAGAGGGCATCTTATTGAAACTTATAAGATGATTAAGGGTTTGGACACGCTAGAGGCAGGAAGCATGTTCCTGATGTGTTAAAGAAGGAACTGCAGATGCTGGAAAATCGAAGGTACACAAAAATGCTGGAGAAACTCAGCGGGTGCAGCAGCATCTATGGAGCGAAGGAAATAGGTAACGTTTCGGGCCGAAACCCTTCTTCAGACATGTTCCTGATGTTGGGGGAGTCCAGAACCAGGGGCCACAGTTTAAGAATAAGGGGTAAGCCATTTAGAACTGAGATGAGGAAATACTTTTTTCACACAGAGAGTTGTGAGTCTTTGGAATTCTCTGCCTCAGAGGGCGGTGGAGGCAGGTTCTCTGGATACTTTCAAGTGAGAGCTAGATAGGACTCTTAAAGATAGTGGAGTCAGGGGATATGGGGAGAAGGCAGGGATGTGGTACTGATTGTGGATGATCAGCCATGATCACATTGAACGGCGGTGCTGGCTCGAAGGGCCGAATGGCCTACTCCTGCATCTATTATCTATTGTCTATTGTGCACAGAGTCTCTTGCCTAGAGCAGGGTAGTCAAGGACCAGAGGAAACAGGTTTAAGGTGAAGGGGAAAAGATTTAATAGGAATCTGAGGGGTAACTTTATCACACAAAGGAACAAGCTGCCAGAGGAGGTAGGTGAGACAGGGATTATTGCAACTTTTCGGAAATATTTAGACAGGTACATGGATAGGACATGTTTAGAGTGATATGGGCCACATGCATGTAGGTGGGACTAGTGTAGCTGGGACATGTTGGCCGATGTGGGCAAGTTGGGCCGAAAGGCCTGTTTCCACGCTGTATCACTCTATCTCTCATCCAAAATTCGGCTATTCCATCTTGTTACAAATGTTGGCCTCGCTCTCATCGTCCATCCTGTAAAGGACGTAGGCATCCGGCGACAATCAGTGGGAAGCCATCACTTGTCGCAGTAGATGACGGTGGTAGCAGAATTAGCTCGGGATACTTCCAGTTTCCAGCCCCGCCACGTGGACGCTTCTGCTACGGGGCCATTAATGTACTGAAGCAACAGATAGCATTTCCAAAGCGCCGGCAAGAAGCAGAGTCCTGCTTCAGGGACAGTTTCTTCCCAGCTGTTATCAGGCAACTGAACCATCCTTCGCAATTGGCTCTGGGAGAAATCGTAAATTGTCCCGAGCGTGTGTAGGATAGTGCTCGTGTACCAGGTGATCGCTGGTCAGCGTGGTCTCAGTTTCCGCTCTTTAAAGTCTAAAGAGCGTGGTAATCGTCTGTCTGTCCGGGAGACTGGTGTTAGGCATGGAGACAATATGGCCGGTGGAAAGTTGCCAACTGGGACTAACTCTGGCCTCAGTCACGGGATGTGAACTTAGGGGAAGTCACTGATGTGCTTCTCTTTTCCTTGCAGTAAATGTGGAGGATTTGCAGAGTCAGTGGTATTTTTCCAGTGCCTAAAGGGCCTGTCCCACTGTACGAGCTAATTCAGGAGCTCTCCCGAGTTTAAAAAAAAGTCAAGCTCGTGGTAAGAACGTAGAATGTACGTAGCGGGTACGTCGGAGCTCGGGGACGTCTCTTAGCGGCTCGTAACGCTAACGGCAGGTACTCGGGAAAGGCGGGAAGACTCGTGAAGATTTTTCAACATGTACCTACGAGCGGCTATTATCGTAATTCTCCGAGTTCGAATCAGGGGAAACTCGGGAGAACTCTTGAATTAGCTCGTACAGTGGGACAGGCCCATTAAGATTCCTCTGACAATTATTCCAGGTCGACAAAGCCTATAGGAGGGCAGGGATCACTGATGTCCCGTGGACTGTCGGCTTTCAGTCAGAGCAGAAGACTGGTTTAGTTTAGAGATACAGCGCAGATACAGGCCCTTCAGCCCATTGAAACGCGCTGACCAGCGATCCCCGCACATTAACACTATCCGACACACACTGGGGACAATTTACGATTTTTACCGAAGCCAATTGAAGCTCGGTTTCCCTCCACACTCCAAAGACGTACAGGTATGTAGGTTAATTGGCTCGGTGTAAAATGTAAAATTGCCCCTAGTGTGTGTAGGATAGTGTTTATGTGCGGAGATCGCTGGTTGGTGCGGGCTCGGTGGGCCGGAGGGCCTGTTTCCGTGCTGTATCTCTAAACTAAACTAAACTATTAACCTACGAATCTGAATGTCTGTGGAGTGTGGCAGGAAACCGGAGCACCTGGCGAAAACCCACGCGGGTTTACGGGGAGAAGGTACAAACTCCGTACAGACAGCACCCGTGGTTCAGGATCAAACCTGGGTTTAGTTTAGTTTAGTTTAGAGATACAGCAGGCCCTTCGGCCCACCGGTTCCCTGCTGACCAGCGATCCCCGCACATTGACACTATCCTACACCCACTAGGGACAATTTTACATTTACCAAGCCAATTAACCTACAAACCTGTACGTCTTTGGAATGTGGGTGGAAACCGAAGATCTCGGAGAAATCCCACGCAGGTCACGGGGAGAATGTACAAACTCCATACAGACAAGCACCCGTAATCGGGATCGAACCTGGGTATCCAGCGCTTCATTCGCTGTAAGGCAGGAACTCTACCGCTGCGCCCCCTTTCATCTGGTGACCCGTCTGTCGTATTGTTAACAATTGGATGGGTGGATCGTGTAGAACTGGGTTATGTTTCAATATGCAGGGCAGATCTTTCTGCAGCGAAAAGTTTGTAGCAAGGATCATCCCTGAGTCATCGCAAGAAGCACAAAAACCTGAAATTCTGGAGCATTTAACTAAGAGGAGGAATGGTTATTGTCTCTGTTGACAAAAGCATTTTGAGCTCTGCAAATGGTTCAACAGTCTTTATTGCAAATGTACAAAAGAGCAGCTTAAATGGATTTCTTTGTTCAACTATTGTTGCTGCCGTGCATTGTGAGCACTTCGACCAATAAAGGTTTAAGTGAGTTTAACCATGGGGCTTGTACCAGTGAGTCACAGGTCACAGGTCACAACCCAGTGCAAATACAGTTATTCACACTCACACACAAATATACACATTCACACTCACAACTCTTTCTCTCACAAACACACACACACACACACACATATTCTCACATACACACAAACTCACTCTCACACACATTCTCTCTCGTACACACTCTCACACACACGTTCTCTCTGTTGCACACTCACACACTTTCTCGTACACACTCGTACACTGTCACACACACTCTAACACATTCTCACACGCTCCCCCACACACTCTCCCACACACACACACTCACACATGCTCTCACACACATTCTCTTACACACACACACACACATTCACACACACACACACACACACGCTCACACATGCTCTCACACACATTCTCTTACACACACACACACACACACACACACACTCTCTTACACACACATTCACACACTCTCTTACACACACACACACATTCACACACTCTCTTACACACACACACACACACTCTCTCACACATTCTCACACACACTGTATGTTTATATTGGCCAATTTGATTGGATAGTGTGTAAAAGGGTAGCCAGAGTGGATGTGGAGAGGATGTTTCCACTAGTGGGAGAGTCTAGGACCAGAGGCCATAGCCTCAGAATAAAAGGAACATACTTTTAGAATGGAGATGAGAAGGAATTTCTTCAGCCAGAGGGTGGTGAATCTGCGCAACTCATTGCCACAGGCGGCTGTGGAGGCCAAGTCATTGGGTGTTCTTAAAGCGGAGATTGATGGGTTGTTGATTAGTGCGGGTGTCAAGGGTTATGGGGAGAAGGCAGGAGATTGGAGTTGAGAGTGAAAAATAGATCAGCCATGATCGGATGGCGGAGCAGAGTCGATGGGCCGAATGGCCTAATTCTGCTCCTATGTCTTATGATCTAAAACAAAGCTTTTCACTGTACCTCGGTACACATGGTAATAAGAAACATAAGCCTATGTGGAGAGGATACAAAGAGATCTATGTAGGATAGACAGAGATGATATCTAGACCATAGACAGAGATGATATCTAGACCCACTGAGTTTTTTGTGTCTATCCTTGGTTTAAATCTTTTAGATGAGAGGGGGTGACACGGTGGCACAGCGGTAGAGTTGCTGCCTTACAGCACCAGAGACCCGGGTTCGATAATGACCACGGGTGCCGTCTGTACGGAGTTTGTAAGCTCTCCCCATGACCCGCGTGGGTTTTCTCCGGGTACTCCGGTTTCCTCCCACACTCCAAACACGTGCAGGTTTGTACCTTGGGTTTTGGGTTCAGTTCCTTCCTACACATGAGAGACCAGCATGGACTCGATGGGCCGAAGATGCATGTTTTCTGTGCAGCCCTGAAGGGCCTGTCACGCTTGGCCGATTTTTTTCGGCGGCTGACGGTATCATTGACTGACGTATAAGGTCACCGAAAAATTCGCGACGTGATGCGCGGTGACACGGCGTGATGACGTATTGACGCGCGGTGTTTTTTTCAAGTGTAGCAACATTTTATTTTGTCGCCGCTGGGTTTTGAAATGTTCAAAATCTTTTGCCGACACTGATGTGTCGCCGGCAGTCGCCGAAAAAATCGGCCAAGTGGGACAGGCCCTTAGCACTTTGACTGTGGCGAGAATTTTTACACAGTGGCTCTTTGGCGCAAATTGCATAACGCAGCCAGACATTAAATCATTAAGATGGAGTGATTCTCTGCTAAATTGTTTCGGGTTGTGGCTGGCCCTTGGGGGGGAAGCAGCTTGGAGCACACGTGCCCCTGTTGTTCCATTATGTTTCCCTGAGATTGCCAGGGCTTGCACCACGCCGGACTGGCCCCTCTCTGGATGTCAGCGAGCCATCGGCGCCTTTCCTCGCCTTGGCAGCGCAGCTCGTTTCGCAAAGTGCCGGGCGAGGCTATCGTTTAAAAACGGGGACACTGGCCGAGACCTTTCACGTTAAGCACGGGGCAGTTCCGCACGCCAGCCTCCCGCAAGGACGGGCAGTGTTTATTTTCCACGCTTGGGTTCACTCCATCAAAAGCACATTATCCTCCCACTCGAGCGACCAGCTGCCTAATTGTATCGGGTCCGAACAACACACACTGTGGAAGCATGATAGGGGTAAAGAGGAGGAGGGGGGGGGGGGGGGGGCGGGGGAATGAAAAAAGAGATAAATGAATTTGCGGCTGATGATGGCAGTGATGATGAAGATAATTATTAATGCTTTCACTGCAGTGAGATCTGCCTGTCATTCCCTTTGCCCACTTCTCCATAATAATGAGCCCCTGTCTTTATTCTCAACCACTTCACCACATCTACCCGCGTCATCGCTTTGATTCCTCGTACACTGAATAGCTGACAACTCCCAGCATTTTGCCGAACAGGGCACAGGTTAAAAATGTTAATTAAGTGAACAACCCCCACCCTTAGAATAAGCCAACCTTCTTCGCAAGAGAACACACTTCCATCAGTTTAGGGATATTTCAGTTCATATCCTAACGTGCTCCGACCATTTTGTTTTAGTTTGGTTTAGAGATACTGCGCGCAATCAATAGACAATAGACAATAGGTGCAGGAGCAGGCCATTCGGCCCTTCGAGCCAGCACCGCCATTCAATGTGATCATGGCTGATCATCCACGATCAGTACCCCGTTCCTGCCTTCTCCCCATATCCCCTGACTCCGCTATTTTTAAGAGCCCTATCTAGCTCTCTCTTGAAAGCATCCAGAGAACCTGCCTCCACCGCCCTCTGAGGCAGAGAATTCCACAGACTCACAACTCTCTGTGAGAAAAAGTGTTTCCTCGTCTCCGTTCTAAATGGCTTACCCCTTATTCTTAAACTGTGGCCCCTGGTTCTGGACTCCCCCCAAACATCGGGAACATGTTTCCTGCCTCTAGCGTGTCCAAACCCTTAACAATCTTATATGTTTCAATGAGATATCCTCTCATCCTTCTAAACTCCAGAGTGTACAAACCCAGCTGCTCCATTCTCTCAGCATATGACTGAGAGACAGGCCCCTTCGGCCCACTGGATTCCATGCCAACCACAGATCTTCGCACACTAACGCCACCTTACACATACTCGGGATAATTTTACATTTTACATCTATACCAAACCAATGAACCAACAAACCTACAACCGACAAACCTTAATCGGTTTAAGGGTGAAGGGGAAAAGATTTAATAGGAATCTGAGGGGTAACTTTTTCACACAAAGGGTGGTGGGTGTATGGAACAAGCTGCCAGAGGAGGTAGTTGAGGCAGGGACTTTCGCAACTTTTCAGAAATATTTAGACAGGCACATGGATAGGACATGTTTAGAGTGATATGGGCCACATGCATGTCGGTGGGACCAGTGTAGCTGGGACATGTTGGCCGGTGTGGGCAAGTCGGGCTGAAGGGCCCATTTCCACGCTGTAAGACTATGACTTTACAAGTCTATTTAACATGTGAGGGCAGCCTTATCGGACATCTAGTCCTGGGAGTTTCAGAGAGGCATTTCCTACCACATCTCTTCTGCCTTCACCACCCACCTGATGTAGTCCAGGGTCTGATTGTCTTTGGTGTCGTCAAGGAGAGAAGGGAGGTTCCTCAAGGAAGTTGGTTCATATCATTTATTCATAGGTTCATAAGGTCATAAGTAATATGAGCAGAATTAGGCCATTCGGCCCATCAAGTCTACTCCACCATTCAATCAGGTCTGATCTATCTTTCCATCCTAACCCCATTCTCCTGCCTTCTCCCCATAACCCCTGACATCCGCACTAATCAATAATCTATCTATCTCAGCCTTTAAAATATCCATTGACGGCCTCCACAGCCTTCGGTGGCAATGAATTCCACAGATTCACCACTCTCTGACTAAAGAAATTCCTCCTCATCTCCTTCCTAAAGGAACGTCCTTTCATTCTGAAGTTATGGCCTCTGGTGCGAGACTCTCCCACTAGTGGAAACATCCCCTCCACATCCACTCGATCATGGCCATTCCCTGGATCTAGTCCTGCTTTGCCAGACTCGTGTGTGGATCATGCTGTCAGGCATTATGGGGAGAAGGCAGGAGAATGGGGTTATGAGGGAGAGATAGATCAGCCATGATTGAATGGCGGAGTAGACTTGATAGGCCGAATTTTACTCCTATTCCTTGTGACCTTACAGACCCAAAAAGCTGGAGTAACTCAGCAGGTCAGACAGCATCCCTGGAGAAAAGGAATGGGTGACGTTTCGGGTCAAACCCCTTGTTCAAGAAAGAACCGCAGATGCTGAAAAAATCGAAGGTAGACAAAAATGCTGGAGAAACTCAGCGGGTGAGGCAGCATCTATGGAACGAAGGAATAGGTGACGTTTTGGGTCGAGACCCTTCTTCAGACTGACCCGCGTCGAGACCCAAAACATGACCTATTCATTTTCTCTAGAGATGCAGTCTGAGCCATTGAGTTACTCCAGCTTTTTGTGTCTATCTTCAGTTTCTTCCTACACAAAGAGGGGGGAACCGCCATTATGCGTGTCAGCGCCCTCTATGTGGTGACTCTTCGCATACCTTGAGTCTGCAAGCAAAGAGTTTCACTATGACTTGTCACATGTGACAATATTCATTCATTCATTCTTCCCACCCATCATCTTTGTACATGCACCAGGATGTGATATTTAGTTTAGTTTAGTTTAGAGATACAGCGCGGAATCAGGCCCTTCGGCCCGCCGAGTCTGCGCCGACCAGCGATCCCCGCACATGAATACTATCCTACACGCACCATGGACAATTTACAATTTTACAAAGCCATTTAACCTACAAACCTGTACGTCTTTGGGGTGTGGGAGGAAACTGGAGATCTTGGAGAAAACCCGTGCAGGTCACGGGGGTGGGGGGGAGAGTACAGATAGCACCCGTAGTCGGGATCGAACCCGGGTCTCCGGCGCTGCAATCGCTGCCAGGCAGCTACTCTACCGCTGCGCCACCGTGCCGCAATGTTATCTTGCAAAGGCCGAGTGTGCCAATTCTGACGGCCATTTCTCTCCCTCAGGCTCAGCTAATCCACAGCAGAAGGTACACTTAAACTCATTAACGATGAGAACAGACCCGGCCGTTCACATTCTCTCGGGCTCTTCTCTCTTTATCACGTCTGACAAGCGGAGTGAAATCTCAAATGCTGCTTTATATCAAAATAGCCTCTGCTTTCCCACATGAAGGAAGCCATCACGCAAAAATGTTAGGAAAGAACTGCAGATGCTGCTTTAAATCGAAGATAGACACAAAATGCTGGAGTAACTCAGTGGGAGAGGCAACATCTCTGGAGGGAAGAAATGGGTGAGGTTTCGGGTCGACCCCCTTCTTCAGACGCAAAAATGTTACCTGCTCTTATCTTAACGCACATAATGCGCGATCGCACTATGTCAGTTTCATAGTTTATTGTCACGTGTACCGAGGGACAGTGTGAAGTTTTTGTTGCGTGCTAACCAGCCAGCAGGAAGACAATACATGGTTCCAATCGATCCATTTACAGTGTATAGTTACATGATAAGGGAATGTGTAGGAAGGAACTGCAGATGCTGGTTTAAACTGAAGACAGACACAAAAAGCTGGAGTAACTCAGCGGGACGGGCAGCATCTCTGGAGAGAAGGAATGGGTCTGAAGAAGGGTCTCGACCCGCAACGTCACCCATTCCTTCTCTCCAGAGATGCTGCCTGTCCCGCTGAGTTACTCCAGCATTTTGTGCCTATCTTCTTAATAAAATCTCTGCTTTCCGTACTGTTTTCAGCAAACCTTACCGGAAAGAAAATTGCTGCAAAAAAATGCTCAGCAAACAATGCTGAACAGAAATGAGTATAAAAACATGAGAGGAATACATCTGGTAGATGCATAGAATCTCTAGCCCAGAGTAGGTGAATCGAGGACCAGAGGACATAGGGTTAAGGTGAAGGAGATGCAGCGGCAGATTTTTATATCGTTCAAGAGATTACTCCCTCTAGCCACTAAGGTGACTACATGGTGAAGGAGAATGTCGTAACACACATGTGAGCTCTCCGTGAGACCTTCAGAGCTTCTAACACAGTCTTTTGATTAATAGTTTCTTTATTGTTGAAGAAATACAATAAGATATACATCCGACCTCATACTCCGACTCGTACATTTTAATCTTCGTCAAGATTGAATCGAGGACCAGAGGACAGAGGTTCAAGGTGAAGGGGAAAAGATTGAATCGAGGACCAGAGGACATAGGTTCAAGGTGAAGGGGAAAAGATTGAGTCGAGGACCAGAGGACATAGGTTCAAGGTGAAGGGGAAAAGATTTAATAGGAATCCGAGGGGTAACTTTTCCACACAAAGGGTGGTGGGTGTATGGAACAAGCTGCCAGAGGAGGTAGTTGAGGCATGGACTATCCCAACTTAGACAGGTACCTGGATAGGACAGGTTTGGCAGGATATGGACCCAGCGCAGGCAGGTGGGACTAGTGTAGATGGGACATGTTGGGTAAGTTGGGTCGAAGGGCCTGTTTCCACACTGTATCACTCTATGATTATGAGTAAAAACTATGAATAAAGAGGGTATATGGAACGAGCTGCCAGAGGAGGTAGTTGAGGCAAGTACTACCCCTACATTTAAAAGATATTTGGACAGGTAGATGGATAGGAAAGGTTTAGAGGTATATGGACTAAATGTGGGCAGGTGGGACTAGCGTACACGGGTCATCTTGGTCGGCATGGGCAAGTTGGGCCGAAGGGCCTGTTTCCACGCTGTATGAATCTATATACCTCTGAAAAGATTTATGTGAATGACTATGGGTTGGTTCAGAGGTACAGCGTGGAAACTGGCCCTTCGGCCCACCAAGTCCAGGATCACCCATAGACTAGTTCAAAGTTATCCCACTTTCCCGTCTAACACTCTAGGGACAATTTACAGCGACCAATCATCCTATATATCCTCACGTCTTTGGAGTGTGGGAGGGAACCGGAGCATCCAGAGGGAACCCACACGGTCACAGGGAGAACGTACAAACTCCACACGGACAGCACTCGAACACAGGATCGAACCCCGGACACTGTGGCTATGCCACCGTGCCGCCCTAGTGGTTGCTGCAAAGTAGTGATAGGTTTATTATAGCCTAGCTTAATTTTGCTGGTAAACACAAAATGCGGAGCAGGCAGCATCTCTGGAGAGAAGGAATGGGTGATGTTTCGGGTCGAGAGCCTTCTCAGACTTATTTATTATTAATTTTGCTGGCATTGTCTTGAGTTTTAATGCAGAGATTCGTTTGATGCAATGTAGAAAATGGGCAGAACCTACCACCCAATGGGTCCTGAATGTAATAGACAATAGGTGCAGGAGTAGACCATTCGGCCCTTCGAGCCAGCACCGCCCTTCAATGTGATCATGGCTGATCATCCCCAATCAGTACCCCGTTCCTGCCTTCTCCCCATATCCCCTGACTCCGCTATCTTTAAAGGGCCCTATCTAGCTCTCTCTTGAAAGCATCCAGAGAACCGTCCTCCACCGCCCTCTGAGACAGAGAATTCCACAGACTCACAACTCTCTGTGTGAAAAAGTGTTTTCTCATCTCAGTTCTAAATGGCTTACCACTTATTCTTAAACTGTGACCCTGGTTCTGGACTCCCCCAACATCGGGAACATGTTTCCCGCCTCTAGCGTGTCCAAACATTTAATAATCTTATATGTATCAATAAGTTTCCCTCTCATCCTTCTAAACTCCAGAGTGTACAAGCCCAGCTGCTCCATTCTCTGAGTATATGACAGTCCCGCCATCCCGGGAATTAACCTTGTAAACCTACGCTGCACTCCCTCAATAGCAAGAATGTCCTTCCTCAAGTTTGGAGACCAAAACTGCACACAATACTCCAGGTGTGGTCTCACTAGCGCCCTGTACAACTGCAGAAGGACATCTTTGCTCTTATACTCAGTGCCCTTCATAATGCCCTCCATAATGTTTGGGACAAAGACCCATCATTTATTTATTTGCCTCTGTACTCCACAATTTGAGATTTGTAATAGAAAAAAATCACATCTGGTTAAAGTGCACATTGTCAGATTTTATTAAATGGTATTTTTATACATTTTGGTTTCACCTTGTAGAAATTACAGCTGTGTTTATACATAGCCCCCCCATTTCAGGGCACCATAATGTTTGGGACACATGGCTTCACAGGTGTTTGTAATTGCTCAGGTGTGTTTAATTGCCTCCTTAATGCAGGTATAAGAGAGCTCTCAGCACCTAGTCTTCCCTCCAGTCTTTCCATCACCTTTAGAAACTTTTATTGCTGTTTATCAACATGAGGACCAAAGTTGTGCCAATGAAAGTCAAAGAAGCCATTATGAGACTGAGAAACAAGAATAAAACTGTGAGATACATCAGCCAAACCTTAGGCTTACCAAAATTAACTGTTTGGAACATCATTAAGAAGAAAGAGAGCACGGGTGAGCTTACTAATCGCAAAGGGACTGGCAGGCCAAGGAAGACCTCCACAGCTGATGACAGAAGAATTCTCTCTATAATAAAGAAAAATCCCCAAACACCTGTGCGACAGATCAGAAACACTCTTCAGGAGTCAGGTGTGGATTTGTCAATGACCACTGTCCGCAGAAGACTTCATGAACAGAAATACAGAGGCTACACTGCAAGATGCAAACCACAAAAATAGGATGGCCAGGTTACAGTTTGCCAAGAAGTACTTAAAAGAGCAACCACAGTTCTGGAAAAAGGTCTTGTGGACAGATGAGACGAAGATGAACTTATATCAGAATGATGGCAAGAGCAAAGTATGGAGGAGAGAAGGAACTGCCCAAGATCCAAAGCATACCATCTCATCTGTGAAACACAGTGGTGGGGGTGTAATGGCCTGGGCATGTATGGCTGCTGAAGGCATTGGCTCACTTATCTTCATTGATAATACAACTGCTGATGGTAATGGCATAATGAATTCTGAAGTGTATAGACACACCCTATCTGATCAAGTTCAAACAAATGCCTCAAAACTCATTGGCCGGCAGTTCATTCTACAGCAAGACAATGATCCCAAACATACAGCTAAAGCAACAAAGGAGTTTTTCTAAGATAAAAAATGCTCAATTCTTGAGTGACCAAGTCAATCACCCGATCTGAACCCAATTGAGCATGCCTTTTATATGTTGAAGAGAAAACTGAAGGGGACTAGCCTCCAAAACAAGCATAAGCTAAAGATGGCTGCAATACAGTAGCAATGTTACAAAATTTTGAGATTTTAAAAATCAAGTCTGTAATTTATCCCATCAGATAAAGCATAAAAAGAAGTTTAATTTGACACATAATTCACTTTCATATCTTCAGTATTAAAAAAGGTATGGCCATTTTCATACTCGGAAATTAGCATCTTGTTCCCTATTGCTTTTCCATTGACTTAACACAAAGGCTGTGATCGAGGACAGTCAAAAGCCCATAACTTTCTTAAAAATTAAGAGAACTGAAAGAAATTTTCAGTTATTATAGATTGAAGCATTCTGAAACAAATATGAAACAATCTTACTTAGATGACATGAAATTAAAGCATATAATTAGTTAGTTACCTAATTGTAGCTAATTACAAAATTCAATTACTAGATCTAAACATCTATCAATTTCATAAGAATAGATTAACATTTTTAAATAGCCTAAGTGTCCAAATAACATTCATACAAGAATTCACAATATAACATAATTTTAAATCTCATTGTCATGGATCTATAGGCCAAATGGAAGGAATTTAATGTTTAATACCTGTAAATTAATGGCCATTTATATCATCTTGCGAGTGTTTTTTTCTGGAACGCGATCATTTGAAACGTTGCCGTTGCGGTGAATTTAAACCCGTATCGGCATGAAAAATACTGCCGGTTCGTTCGGGGAAAAAAATCACCGTTTCGCAACTTAAAATGTGAATTAAAGGCATCTTAAGGAGCACTTTTATACATAAAATAAACGGCTTTCCTTTACCTGTCCCGTGCGTGAAATCCGTCCCCGTTGTCGGCGTTGACGGCTTTAGGAGCTGATTTTAAAATAACTCCAGCGCTGAACTTGTCGGGCGAATAAAAAAAAAAATACACAAAACGCCCGTCGGAACGATTCTTCAGCAAAAGCTTGCACTCCAACGAAATATAACCCAGGACAAGGTAGGAGAAACCCGCGTTTTAACCCCGCCCCCCCTCAAAGGCTCCAAAATCGCACACACGGCCAGTGGCAGAATTGCAGCGCTGCTGAAGGTAAGTATTGTAACATATCTAAATACAGGCCTGGCAGAGCATCACCAGAGAAGACACCCAGCAACTGGTGATGTCCATGAATCGCAGACTTCAAGCAGTCATTGCATGCAAGGGATATGCAACAAAATTCTAAACATGACTACTTTCATTTACATTACATTGCTGTGTCTCAAACATTATGGTGCCCTGAAATGGGGCGGATTATATATAAACACAGCTGTGATTTCTACATGGTGAAACCAAAATGTATAAAAATGGCCTTTGTGATTTTTTTTTTCTATTACAAATCTCAAATTGTGGAGTACAGAGGCAAATAAATAAATGATGGGTCTTTGTCCCAAACATTATGGAGGGCACTGAACATCCTTTATACAGCGGCAGAAAGGATATTGAAAGTGTATTCAAAAGGCAAGGCTTATCTGCATTTTCCAATTTATTGAAGGATATATTTGGGTTGCTGAGCACAATAAGCTGAATAAATTCTGTGTCTGCTGGGCTCAAATATTCGTAAATGCCTTTTAAAAATAAAAATACCAATTAAAAAAAATTTGAAGAGTTAGGATACATTAGGGTACAACTCACATTATCCATCGGACACAGCACAGTAATGTGGACTTTATTTAGCCATTGATGCGTATAGCTAGCAGTCATCTCCCCTCCGTATTCTCATCCCCTCCCCCCCACCCCCATTCTAAAGTCCCCCATTTCCCTTTTATCCTCCCTCCTTCCCCTCCCCCCATTCACCTTCCGCCCATATCCCTCTCTTCAGCTTTACATTTCACTCGTTCCCTTCATTCCTTTAAACCCCTGTCCCACGGTACGAGTTCATTCCAAGAGTTCTCCCGTGTTTGCCCTCATTCGAACTCTGAGATTTACGGTAATGGCCACTCGTCGGTACTTGGGGCTCTCGTGGACGTTTTTCATCGTGTTGAAAAATCTTCACGAGTCTTCCCGTGCTTACCTGCCGTTAGCGAGCCTTCCCGAGTACCTGCCGTTAGCGCTAAGAGACGTCCCCGAGCTCCGACGTACCCGCCACGTTCATTCTCCGTGCTTACCACGAGTTTTTTTATATCGGGAGAGCTCTTGGAATGAACTCGTACCGTGGGACAGGGCTTTTAAAGATACAGCGTGGAAACATGTCCTTCAGATCATCGTGTGTAGGAAAGAGCTGCAGATGCTGGTTTATATCGAAGATAGACACGAAATGCTGGAGTAACTCAGCGTGACAGTCTGAAGAAGGGTCTTGACCTGAAACGTCGCCCGTTCCTTCTCTCCAGAGATGCTGCCTGTCCCGCTGAGTTACTCCAGCATTTTGTGTCTATCTTCCTTCAGACCATCGATCACCCATTCCCACTCTCTCATCTACTCCCAACACACCAGGGCAATTTACACAGGCCAGTTAACCTCACATCTTTGGAGCATGGAGGAAACCGGAGCACCTGGAGGAAACCAACGCGGTCACACGGAGAACGCGCAAACTCCACTCAGACAGCATCGGAGGTCAGGATCGAACTTCGGCCTCCCTCCTACTCGATCTTGCTGAAGAAGTGTCCCCGACCCAAAATAGGCCCATCAACATGCAGGGCACATTGGCGTAGTGATAGAGTGGCTGCCTTACAGGGTTTGATCCTGACTTCCAGGGCTGTCTGTGTGGAGTTTGTACGTTCTCCCCGTGACCTGCGTGGGTTGTCTCGGGGCGCTCCAGTTTCCTCCCACATCCCAAAGACATGCAGGTTTGTAGGTTAATTGGCCTCTGTATGAAATTGCCCTTAGTGTGTCGGGAGTGGATGAGTAAGTGGGATAGCAGAACTAGTGTGAATGGGCGATCGATGGTCAGCCGTGGACTCGGTGGGTGGAAGGGCCTGTCTCCATGCTATACCTCGGTAAAAAAAAAGGAACACATGTACTTTACAAATTTAGTTTAGTTTATAGATACAGCGCGGAAACAGGCCCTTCAGCTCACTGAGACCACATCAACCAGCGATATCCGCACACTAACACTATCCAACACACACTAGGGACAATTTATTTTTATACCAAGCCAATTAACCTACTAACCTCAGCGTCTTTGCAGTGTGGGAGGAAACCGAAGTTCTCACAGAAAACCCACACGGTCACGGGGAGGACGTACAAACTCCGTACAGACAAGCACCCGTAGTCAGGATCGAACCCAGGTCTCTGGTGCTGTAAGCATTGTAAGGCAGTAACTCTACCGCTGCGCCACAGTGCTACCCATAAATAGACACACAGATGTATAAATGAATAAGCACGCTATTATTGCATAAATGATATGGTTCCCTGGACTGCCTCAATGAGTAGGTGTTTGTCTAGCCCAAGATGGGATTCAGCATGGACACCGAAGATAGACACAAATAGAATAAATAAACTGATAAAGTGCAAATGCTGGAGTAACTCAGCCGGACCTGCAGCATCTCTGGAGAGAAGGAATGGATGACGTTTCGGGTCGAGACCCTTCAGACGAGTTAGGGGGAAAGGGAAACTAGAGATACAGACAGTAATGTAGCCAGACATAGAACAAATGAATGAAAGATATGCCAAAGAGTAACGACAATAAAGGAAGCAGGCCATTGTTAAGAATGGACACACGATGTAGGTAGGGGCTGTGCTGAATGCTTCTGTTATTGATGCAAATGTGCTCCCTGTCTCAGAACAATAGGCAATTTGCCTGCGTCTGCGTGTGTTCTTTGAACCACGGGTGTTGTAATAGCGTGGAGCTAATTCTTTAGATCACACAAAATTCTGTAGCCTGAAGCAGGAGGGTCATTTTTGATTGATGTTCTCCCCCTGAACTTGGTTACGTGTGGAGACAAAGCTGCCTGGAGCAAGTACAAGAACTTTTTCCCCGTTTATAGGATTTCCTTTGCACATTTGATCCCAGAATATATATTTATATAAGGTACACAAAATTGCTGGAGAAACTCAGCTGGGGGTGCAGCAGCATCTATGGAGCGAAGGAGATAGGCAACGTTTCGGGCCGAAACCCTTCTTCAGACGGGTTCATATATAAATATATAGATATATCTATATATTTAAAACAATAGCCTTCCCAGAATGTGGGTGAAATTGGTGCGTTTTTTGTCTTAGTTTTATTGATGCCATGGGTTTTGAATTTGTATTTGAATACATTTTATTAGCCAAGTATGTTTACATACAAGGAATTTTCCTTGGGGCTTTACTTGCAAGGATTTAAAAAAAACACCATATACAGTAGACAATTAAAAATAAAACATTATAATTTAAACATATGAAAATGAAATACCAGAGATAAAAGAGGCTACAGACTTTTGGCTGTTGAGTAGGGGGGGAAAAAGCAATTTTTATGTCTGGCTGTGGTGGTTTTTCCTTGACTGAATGCAATCTTCGTTTTGCTACAGGAGAGACTTCCAGGATAAACGGCCCATTTAACACTGGAATGTTTTCGTGTTTCCACAGGTCGAATGAATGCTATTTCCCTCAGTTTCAAATGTCCCCAAAACCATCCTTGTTCTATAAAGTGCGATGCAGTCGTTGTCAAGCTGCAACGGGTACGGAGAAGGTTGGCGAGGATGTTGCCAGGGCCAGAGGGTCCGAGCTGCAGGGAGAGGTTGAGTAGGCTGGGACTCTATTCCTTGGAGTGCAGGAGGATGAGGGGGCGATCTTATAGAGGTGTATAAAATCATGAGAGGAATAGATCGGGTAGATGAACGGGTGAGTCTCTTGCCCAGAGTAGGTGAATCGGGGACTAAGGGACATAGGTTTAAGGTGAAGGGGAAAAAGATTTAATAGGTAGACAAAAAGTGCTGGAGA
>JAXLNO010001844.1:0-40000 GCA_038087875.1 Malacoraja senta | reverse complement strand
AATGAATTTTAGCAATCGCTTTGAAGAAGAAAGTAGTGTTTTAAGCGACTGATGTTAGAGCTGATTTTTAATTCTCCCCTAGTGGAATCAGGGGACCAAATGCACTGTTAAAACTGTTTTGTGAAATTCGCAGTCTTGTTCCATCTTGTTGGTGGTTTACAGATAGCTGGATGGTTCAAAAAAAATGCGCAGATTTGTTTTTATGAATCTATTGAGAAAGAAATGACCATAAAATCCAGGTCTGGAACTTATCCGAGATTCAAGAGAGGCAGAGAATGAGCTGGACATACTTGCCACAGTCTGAAGAACGGATAGATACACGGATAGGACAGGTTTGGAGAGAGATGGACCAAACGCAGGCAGGTGGGACTAGTGTAGCTGGGACATGTTGGCTGGTGTGGGCAAGTTGGGCCGAAGGGCCTACCCTAACCCTAATTACTCTAAGAAGGGTTCTGACCCGAAATGTCACCGATTCCTATCCTCCAGAGATGCTGCCTGACCCGCTGAGTTACTCCAGCACTTTGTGACTATCTTCAGTATAACAAGCATCTGCAGTTCCTTCCGAAACATTCAAATCACATTTGGACAGGTACATGGACAGGAAAAGTTTAGAGGGACGTGGACCAAATGCGGGGACATGGGATTAGCTTGATAGGAGCACCTGGGTCAGCATGGACAAGTTGGGCTGAAGGGCCTGTTTCCGTGCTGTAGGTTGCTATGACCAAAGCCATTGCTTTCGGTTTTCCGCTATAGAAAAATAGAAAATAGGTGCAGGAGGAGGCCATTCGGCCCTTCCAGCCAGCACAGCTATGAATCTCCTTGTGCTTGTCATTGACGTCAGTCCCAGTTCCAGTCCAGCTCTGAAGTGAACTGTTCAAAACCTTGCTGTGCTTTGCCATTGAGACTCGGCCTTCAAACCCCAATCGCCATCCATCATGGATATCGTTGGGTCCATCTCTACAACTTTGTTTCTCTTCAAGGCCACGTCACCTTTGCTGCTGACAGAATCTTGCCACCTCTGAGCTCAATAAAGTTCGTCATCCACAATGAGTTTAGAAGATTGAGGGGAGGGACCTCATTGAAAAGAACAGAATAGTGAAAGGTCTGGATAGAGTGGATGTGGAGAGGATGCTTCCACTAGTTGTCGAGTCTAGGACCAGAGGTCATAGCCTCAGAATTAAGGGAAGTTCTTTTAGGAAGGAGATGAGGAGAATTTTTTTAGTCAGAGGGTGGTGAATCTGTGGGATAGATTCTTGATTAGTAAGGGTGTCAGAGGTAATGGGGAGAAGGCAAGAGGATGGGGTTAGGAGGGAGAGATAGATCAGCCATGATTGAATGGCAGTGTAAACTTGATGGGCCGAATGGCCTCATTCTACTCCAATCATTTATGAATATAGGCCGTACCACATCATGCCTGAAGAAACGTCACCCATTCCTTCTCTCCAGAGATGCTGCCTGTACCACTGAGTTACTCCAGCTTTTTGTCTCTATCATCGGTGCAAACCAGCGTTTGCAGTTCCTTCCTGCACATGTCTTAAAGTCCCCTCCTGCCCGCTTTCTGATCTCCCTTGCGTCGGTTTTCCTTGAAGCCATTTATTCAAGTTCTTCTGTATCTGCTTGAGATCAACTACCCTGAATGACTGAATGAATGAATGAGTTCTATGGTCACAAGCGATCTTCTTTGTTTTTTGCATACCCAAGGTATCGTTGAGTATTGGAGCAAAGAGGTCCTTCTGCAGTTGTACAGGGCCCTCGTGAGACCACACCTGGAGTATTGTGTGCAGTTGTGGTCTCCAAATTTGAGGAAGGACATTCTTGCTATTGAGGGAGTGCAGCGTAGGTTTACAAAGTTAATTCCAAGGGTGGCGGGACTGTGATATGCTGAGAGAATGGAGCGGCTGGGCTTGTGTACTCTGGAATTTGGAAGGATTAGAGGGGATCTTATTGAAACATAAGATTATTAAGGGTTTGGACACGCTAGAGGCAGGAAACATGTTCCCGATGTTGGGGGAGTCCAGAACCAGGGGCCACAGTTTAAGAATAAGGGGTAAGCCATTTAGAACGGAGACGAGGAAACACTTTTTCACACAGAGAGTTGTGAGTCTGTGGAATTCTCTGCCTCAGAGGGCGGTGGAGGCAGGTTCTCTGGATACTTTCAAGAGAGAGCTAGATAGGGGTCTTAAAGATGGCGGAGTCAAGGGATATGGGAAGAAGGCAGGAATGGGGTACTGATTGTGGATGATCAGCCATGATCACATCGAAGGGCAGAATGGCCTACTCCTACACCTAATGTCTATTGTCAAAGAGCCGCCACATAAAGGGCGCCAACAAAATGACAAAAGTATTCAATTTTAAAACAGACCATTTTTAATATATTCCATTTGTGGTCCCCCTTAGTTCTCAGCCCCTCCCCCACGCCGGGAACCCCATTGTTCTCCGCGGTGCGTCCGACCCCCGGCACCCACGTTTGCCCGCCCTCGACCGTCGGCCCTGTCCGCGATCCTCATCGACCGCCGACCCGACCCGCCCTCCTCGCCGGCATTCCAAACCACCCACTGTGTCCATGCCAACACCTACCTACCCCATTGAGATACATCTCCCACCGCAAAACGTGATCACATTTTTGCTGCAATGATTCTGATATTAGTTAAGAGTCAAGAGTGTTTTATTGTCATGTGTCCCAGATAGAACAATGACATTCTTACTCGTTGCAGCACAACAGAATGTGTAAACATAGTACACAGTGAACAATATAATAAACGAGGGGAAAAAAAACTGATGTTTGTGATCGGGCCCAATACAGTGGATGTTTTGAAGGCGGAGATTGATAGACTCCTCCCAGTCCCATCAGCTACTATTTATCCACCATCAATGTATTCCAATCCTCCAGCACTTTGATTTTTCCATTCAAGACTCCAGCACCTGCAGCCTCTCGTGCCTTGGATGTCATAGATTTAGTTTAGTTTAGTTCAGTTTGGAGATACAACACGGACTTCGGCCCACCGGGTCCGCGTCGACCAGCGATCCCCGTGGCCGATTAGGAAATGGGGAGGTGCAGCGAGACCTGGGTGTCATGGTACACCAGTCATTGAAAGTAGGCATGCAGGTGCAGCAGGCAGTGATGAAAGCGAATGGTATGTTGGCCTTCATAGCAAGAGGATTTGAGTATAGGAGCAGGGAGGTTCTACTGCAGTTGTACAGGGTCTTGGTGAGACCACACCTGGAGTATTGCGTACAGTTTTGGTCTCCAAATCTGAGGAAGGACATTATAGCCATAGAGGGAGTGCAGAGAAGGTTCACCAGACTGATTCCTGGGATGTCAGGACTTTCATATGATGAAAGACTGGATAGACTTGGCTTATACTCGCTAGAATTTAGGAGATTGAGAGGGAATCTTATAGAAACGTACAAAATTCTTATGGGGTTGGACAGGCTAGATGCAGGAAGATTGTTCCCGATGTTGGGGAAGTCCAGGACAAGGGGTCACAGCTTAAGGATAAGGGGGAAATCCTTTAAGACCGAGATGAGGAAAAACTTTTTCACACAGAGAGTGGTGAATCTCTGGAACTCTCTGCCACAGAGGGTAGTTGAGGCCAGTTCATTGGCTATATTTAAGAGGGAGTTAGATGTGGCCCTTGTGGCTAAAGGGATCAGGGGGTATGGAGAGAAGGCCGGTACGGGATACTGAGTTGGATGATCAGCCATGATCATATTGAATGGCGGTGCAGGCTCGAAGGGCCGAATGGCCTACTCCTGCACCTATTTTCTATGTATCTATGTATCTATGTATCCTACACCCACTAGGGACAATTTTTTACATTTACCAAGCCAATTAACCTACAAAAACTGCACGTCTTTGGAGTGTGGGAGGAAACTGAAGATCTCAGAGAAAACCCACGCAGGTCACGGGGAGAACGTACAAACTCCGCACAGACAGCACCCGTGGTCGGGATCGAATCCGGGTCTCCGGCGCTGTATTCGTTATAAGGCAGTAACTCTACCGCTGCGCCACCATGACCCCCCCCCCCCCCTTCCCAGACTCTGGACGTCCTACTAGTTCCACTGTTCACATCCTTCATTATCACCTCTTCCCCAGTCAAAAATGGACCATTGTGGGCTCCACCCTTCCTTGGTCACCTGTTGCTGGCCCTGCTTAGTTCTGGCCTTTTCTTACCTCCAGTTCCCTCCCTTCTACTCTCAGTCTGAAGAAGGTTCTCGACCCGAAACATCACCCATTCCTTCTCACCAGAGATGCCTCATGACCCGCTGGGTTACTCCAGCATTTTGTGTCTATCTTCAGTGTAAACCAGCATCTGCAGTTCCTTCCTACACTGCTGCCGTAACTCAACGGGTCAGGCAACTTCTCTGGAGAAAAAGAATAGGTGGCGTTTTGGGTTGGGACCCTTCTTTAGACCTCCGTTTCTTCCATGCCTACGCTTGGTCTTACTGATGTAAACGAGGCCACAAAGGATGCATTTAAATATCTAAGAAGAAGGGTTTCGGCCCGAAGTTGCCTATCTCCTTCGCTCCATAGATGCTGCAGCACCCGCTGAGTTTCTCCAGCATTTTTGTCTACCTTTAAATATCTAAAATAGTTCTCTGAAACTTTTTTCTCAACCAAGCTGTTGGTGACCTGACCTAACACCTTCTCTGGCATTGGTGTTAAATTCTGATCATGGTAACTCAGAACTGTCCCACAACTGTTATAATAGACAATAGACAATAGGTGCAGGAGTAGGCCATTCGGCCCTTCGAGCCAGCACCGTCATTCAATGTGATCATGGCTGATCATCCCCAACCAGTACCCCGTTCCTGCCTTCTCCCCATATCCCCTGACTCTGCTATCTTTAAGAGCCCTATCTAGCTCTCTCTTGAAAGTATCCAGAGAACCGGCCTCCACTGAGGCAGAGAATTCCACAGATTCACAACTTTCTGTGTGAAAAAGTGTTTCCTCATCTCCGTTCTAAATGGCTTACCCCTTATTCTTAAACTGTGGCCCCTGGTTCTGGACTCCCCCAACATCGGGAACATGTTTCCTGCCTCTAGTGTGTCCAAACCCTTAATCGTCTTATATGTTTCAATAAGATATCCTCTCATCCTTCTAAACTCCAGAGTACACAAGCCCAGCCCGCTCCATTCTCTCAGCGTATGACAGTCCCGCCATCCCGGGAATTAACCTTGTGAACCTACGCTGCACTCCCTCAATAGCAAGAATGTCCTTCCTCAAATTAGGGGACCGAAACTGCACAACAACATGGAACTGCAGATGCTGGTTTACACCAAAGTATGACTCAAACTGCTGGAGTAATTTGTGCGGCACAGTTGTGCAGCAGTAGAGTTGCTGCCTCACAGCGCCAGAGACTCAGCTTCGATCATGACCAAGGGTGCTGTCTGTACGGAGTTTGTATGTTCTCCCCATGACCTGCGTGGCTTGCCTCCAGGTGCTCCGGTTTCCTCCACAACTCCAAAGGCATGTAGGTTAATTGTCTTCTGTAAATTATTCCCTGTGTGTAGGATTGAACTAGTTTCCGGGTGATCGCTGGTCGGCGTGGACTCAGTGGGCCGAGGGTCCTGTTGCCACGCTGTATCTCCAAATAAAATCAAACTCACCGGGACTGTGGAAGCTGCCATTTAAATGTCGGTGGTTTTGTGGTCTGAAGAAGGGTTCCGACCCAAAGCGTCACCTATTTCTTTTCTCCAGAGATGCTGCCTGACCAACCGAGTTGCTCCAGCATTTTATGTTCATCCGTTCTAGGAGCAGAATTAGGCCATTCGGCCCATCAAGTCGACTCCGCCATTCAATTTTGGCTGATCTATCTTTCCCTCTCGACCCCATTCTCCTGCCTTCTCCCCATAACCCCTGTACTAATCTAGTATCTATCAAGCTCTGCCTAAAAATATCCATTGACTTGGCCTCGATAGCCTTCTCTGGCGATGAATTCCACAGATTCACCACCTTCTGACTAAATAAATTCCTCCTCATCTCCTTTCTAAATTTAAGGGCCTGTCCCACTTGGGCTTCATTTGCGTGTAATTTGCGCGACATAATTTACGCGTCACGATGCACGACGCGCGCATGGTGCGTGGTGACGCAGGCAGTGACGAACGGTCGCGCGCGCTGCGCCCCAGGATTTTGGGATGTACAAAATCTTCGCGCGCCATCTGCGTGTCAGGCCCTTAACATCCTTTAATTCTGAGGCTATGTTCTCTGGTCCTAGACTCTCCCACCAGTGGAAACATCCTCCCCACATCTACTACCGGCATTTTGTGTGTATCTTCAATGGTCGCTGTTATTCTTGGACCTGAAGTTTTTTCCTACAAAGATGTTATTTTCGTCGAGTTATAGACTTCCTTCCTTTATAGCCCCTATTGATAAAACTGTCATACAAATGATACAAGATGGCTGTACAACATTTGTCACAAGTCTCTCACATTTTCTCCGCAGTTATGGCAACAAACCACAAATGTCTTACATGCTGCTGTCACGTTAGTCTGAGAATTGTACACATTTACGTTTAACAAAAAACATTATGTTGTGCTTTTATTTCAGGCAATTTCCGGCTACTTTGACGTTTCATTTGAGAGGAATTGCAACAGGAAGGTAGGGACTGGGAACAGCGGGAATCCGCGCACAGCACATACAATTATCTGGGAGTAGGATGCTTGCTAACTTAATTGCAAAGCTATTTTGCCAAAAAGCGCATAACATACACAGAAGGGAGCCATTCGCATACATTTCCTGCCAGCGCTTTGAATTAGCCACACTTACCCACCCTTTCCCTACAGCCCTGCACATGTTCGCTTTCCAAGTACATGGCACGGTGGTGCAGCGGTAGAGTTGCTGCCTCACAGCGCCAGAGACCCGGGTTCGATCCTGAATACGGGTGCTGTCTGTATGGAGTTTGTACATTCTTCCCCCTGACCCACGTGGGTTTCCTCCGGGAACTCCGGTTTCCTCCCACACGCCAAAGACGTTCAGGTTTGTAAGGTGATTGGCTTCGATAAAATTGCAAATTGTCCCTGGTGTGTGTGGGATAGTGTTAATGTGTGGGGATTTGCTGGCCGCCACAGACTCGGTGGGCCGAAGGGCCTGTTTCTCGGCTGTATCACTAACCTAAACTGAGCTAAACTGCATATGTCCAAATCTCCACTGAAAGTCACTATCCAATTGGGTGTTGTTCCCAAGCAAGAGTGAGTATACCATAGATGGACACAACATGCTGGAGTAACTCAGCGGGACAGGCAGCATCTCTGGAGAGAAGGAATGGGTGACGTTTCGGGTCGTCACCCTTCTTCAGAGTATGCCATGTTTCGTTTAGTTTACTTCAGAGATACAGCACGGGAAAAACGCCCTTCGGCCCACTGAGTCCGTGCCGACCAGCGATCCCCACACACTAAAGGGCCTGTTCTACTTTCACGACCTAATTCACGACCTTTTTTACTCGTGGACATTTTTCATCAGGCCAGAAAAACTCCCCGACCCACTTGATGCCACGAGTACCTACGACTAGCATCGCGGCCTGCTACGACCTACCTACGACCTCGTGACGACCATGCTGCGAGTACGAGTCAAGGGCAAACTCGGCAGAGGTCGTGAATTAGGTCGTGAAAGTGGGACAGGCCCTTGACACTACCCTACACACACTAGGGACCATTTACAATTTTACCAAAGCCAATTAACCTACAAACTTGTACGTCTGGAATGTGGGAGGAAACCGGAGCACCTGGAGGAAACCCACGCCGTCACTGGGAGAACGTACAAACTCCATACAAACCGTCGTCAGGATCGAACCCGGGTCTCTGATGCTGTAAGGCAGCCACTCTAGCGCTGCTCCACCGTGCCGCCCTTTGTGGAAAGATTGTCTTTGATCAGATACCTCTGTGTGTTGGTTTCCAGGTCACGTTCTCCTCGAGTCCAATGAGCACCACAACTCACTGGAAACAAACCGTGTTTATTCTGGAGCATCCTATCTCAGTAAAGAAAGGTAACTGATTTGTCCAACATGCACCCTTTACGTCTGAAGAAGGGTCTCGACCCGAAACGTCACCCATTCCTTCTCTCCAGAGGTGCTGCCTGTCCCGCTGAGTTACGCCTGCATTTTGTGTCTTATCTTCCGTTTAAACCGGCACCTGCAGTTCCTTCCTACACCCTTTATACAGCGGTAAGGCTTTTGTGATGCAATAGAAGCAAGGAACTGCAGGTGCTGGTTTACACAAAAGGACACCAAGAGCTGGAGTGACTCTGCGGGTCAGGCAGCATCTCTGGAGGACACTGACAGGTGACGTTATCGGATTGAGACCTTTCTTCAACCTGGTTTAGAGTTCATTAGAAGCACACGGTTACGGCCTGCTGAGATACTCCAGCACTTTGTGTTTTTTCCTGTTTGTCAACCAGCATCTGCAGTTCCTAGTTATGACTGAAAGAAACTCAATAGGCGTAGGAAGGAACTGCAGATGCTGATTTTCACCGAAGGCAGACACAAATTGATGGAGTAACTCAACGGGTCAGGCAGCATCTCTGGAGAGAAGGAATGGGTGATGTTTCGGGTCGTTTCGGGTCGAGGTCTGAAGAAGGGCCTCGACCCCGAAACGTCACCCATTCCTTCTCTCCAGAGATGATGCCTGTCCCGCTGAGTTACTCCAGCATTTTTTGTGTATCTTCAATGCATAGATGCAATCAGTTCAAAGTCAAGCACAGCAGATGGAGCAGAGATACAGAGTGCAGAATATAGTTCTCAGCATTGCAACACATCAGTTCCATAGCTTTAAGAAAGAACTGCAGATGCTGGAAAAATCGAAGGTAGACAAAATTGCTGGAGAAACTCAGCAGGTGAGGCAGCATCTATGGAGCGAAGGAATAGGTGACGTTTCGGGTCGAGACCCTTCTTCAGACTGATGTGGGAGTGGGGGGGGAGGGGGCGGGAAGAAACATAGAAACATAGAAACATAGAAAATAGATGCAGGAGTAGGCCATTCGGCCCTTCGAGCCTGCACCGCCATTCAATATGATCATGGCTGATCATCCAACTCAGTATCCCGTACCTGCCTTCTCTCCATACCCCCTGATCCCTTTAGCCACAAGGGCCACATCTAACTCCCTCTTAAATATAGCCAATGAACTGGCCTCAACTACCCTCTGTGGCAGAGAGTTCCAGAGATTCACCACTCTCTGTGTGAAAAAGTTTTTCCTCATCTCGGTCTTAAAGGATTTCCCCCTTATCCTTAAGCTGTGACCCCTTGTCCTGAACTTCCCCAACATCGGGAACAATCTTCCTGCATCTAGCCTGTCCAACCCCATAAGAATTTTGTACGTTTCTATAAGATCCCCTCTCAATCTCCTAAATTCTAGCGAGTATAAGCCAAGTCTATCCAGTCTTTCTTCATATGAAAGTCCTGACATCCCAGGAATCAGTCTGGTGAACCTTCTCTGCACTCCCTCTATGGCTATAATGTCCTTCCTCAGATTTGGAGACCAAAACTGTACGCAATACTCCAGGTGTGGTCTCACCAAGACCCTGTACAACTGCAGTAGAACCTCCCTGCTCCTATACTCAAAAGGAAGAAGAAAGGAAGAGACGGAGACAGTGGGCTGTGGGAGAGCTGGGAAGGGGAGGGGAAAGAGGGAGAAAGCAGGGACTACCTGAAATTGGAAAAGTCAATGTTCATACCGCTGGGTTCATACCATAGCTTTGGATGGCTGATTGTAGCTACTGAAAATGATACAACTTCAAATGTAAAGCTTAATATTTAATATTCCTTTTTTCCGGTGCTTTTAATTATAGTGTGTTCATTTTAAGCCACGCTGTGACATGAAATTAATGGTTGGCTTGTCTCCAAGATTTGATGGCTTTTACAAATGACAAGAACAAGAAAAATGGCAACAGGGCAGACAAAACGATTAGCTGTGAACATCCATGCTGTGTTCAGAGGTTAACCTGGGCCTTTGCCAGAGGAAGGCTGTAGCCAGCCAGCTGCCCCACACTGGCTTTTACTGTAAAGAAATCTCTGCATCAAACGGATTAAATCTGCAAGTGTTTAGTTTAGAGATACACTGTGGAAACAGGCCCTTCGGCCCACCGAGTCCGCGCCGACCAGCGATGCCCGCACACTAACGCTATCCTGCAGACACACTGCATTTACATTTCAACCAAGCCAATTAACCTACAAACCTGAAAAATAGACGCAAAATGCTGGGGTCACTCAGCGGGACAGGCAGCATCTCTGGAGAGAAGGAATAGGTGACGTTTCGGGTCGAGACCCTTCCGTCTGAAGAAGGCTCGCCCCGAAACGTCACCCATTCCTTCTCTCCAGAGGTGCTACCTGTCCCGCTGAGTTACTCCAGCATTTTGCATCTATCTTCGGTTTAAACCAGCACCTGCAGCTCCTTCGTACACAACCTACAAACCTGTACATCCTTTGGAGTGTGGGAGGAAACCGGAGAACCCGAAGATAACCCGCGCCGGACACTGGGTGAAAGTTCAAACTCTGTGCAGACAGCACCCGTAGTCGGGATCGAACCCGGGTCTCCGGTGCTGTGAGGCAGCAACTCTACCGCTGCGCCACTGTGCCGTCCAAGTGTGAAAGTGTCATATTCCCCCCCCCCGGTTGCCACCGTAACCCGAAGGGAAAGTGTCATTGTCCTTTTGTTTCTCACCAGGAGCAGCTGGGCTTGTACACTCTGGAGTTTAGAAGGATGAGAGGGGATCTCATTGAAACATATAAGATTGTTAAGGGCTTGGACACGCTAGAGGCAGGAAACATGTTCCCGATGTTGGGGGAGTCCAGAACCAGGGGCCACAGTTTAAGAATAAGGGGTAAGCCATTTAGAACGGAGACGAGGAAACACTTTTTCTCACAGAGAGTTGTGAGTCTGTGGAATTCTCTGCCTCGGTGGAGGAGGTAGCTTTCAAGAGAGAGCTAGATAGGGCTCTTAAAAATAGCGGAGTCAGGGGATATGGAGAGAAGGCAGGAACGGGGTACTGATTGGGGATGATCAGCCATGATCACATTTAATGGCGGTGCTGGCTCGAAGGGCCGAATGGCCTATTCCTGCACCTATTGTCTATTGTCTATTGTCTATTGTCAAATGCAAGCATCAGAATAAAACATGTTTGAAGATAGACACAAAGTGCTGGAGTAAGTCAGCGGGTCAGGCAGCATCTCGGGAGACAAGGAAGGGTGACGTTTCGTGTCTGGACCGAAAGCCTTCTTCAGACTGAAAGTAGAGGGTGGGTAAGAGGTGGGTTGGGGGAGGGGGTGGAAGAAACAGAGGCAAGAAAAGACCAGGACAAATGCGCAAAAACATATTTGATATTAGCCAGGCACCATACTTTAAATAAAGGTAGAAGGCTGACCAAACAACAATGATTGGGGTGTAGGAAGGAACTGCAGGTGCTGGTTTACACCGAAGATAGCCACAAAATGCTGGAGTAACTCAGCGGGACAGGCAGCATCTCTGGATGGAAGGAGTGGGTGGCGTTTCGGGTCGAGACCCTTCTTCAGAATGGGAGGCCGGTTCTCTGGATACTTTCAAGAGAGAGCTAAATAGGGCACTTAAAGATAGCAGAAGGAATGGGCCACGCCTGAGACTCAGCAGACTCAGCAATAATATACATCGGCCTTTTAGCCGTGGCAGCGTAAAAATGTAAGAGCACAAAAATTAAACCTTCATTTGCTTTGAGTTATTGGGTGGTGTTTACCTTCTAACGGTCAAGGGGGGCAGGCCAGAAGCGTTCCTTTCGAGAACCGTTCAGCTGCAACTCTATCGCCTTCGAGAAATTACTTAGATATGTCAATCCCCCCCCCCCCCCCCACTTGTTTCTTTCTGTCATCAGTTTTCTTTTTCCCGCTGAGAAGTAGTCTTTCACTTGGACTGTCGTTCATCTATTTTGGCGTTTCGTACTCAGAAATCCTTTAAAATTGAGAGAATTTCCAAGCTCGGTTACTTATATTGAGACAAGGTTTGATTTATGAAGGAAGGAACTGCAGATGCTGGTTTACACCGAAGATAGACACAAAATACTGGAGTAACTCAGCGGGACAGGCAGCATCTCCGGAGAGAAGGAATGGGGGATGTTTCGGGTCGAGGTCTGAAGAATCTTCGGTGTAAACCAGCATCAGTTCCTTCCTACACATTAATACGTAATATTCGTTGAGGGAAATCACAAATCTTAAAATATTTTCAAAATTACGTGTGTGTGCGTGCGCGCGTCTGTATCCAACTCCTGTAATCTCTATGTATCGGAAGGAACCGCGAATGCTGGTTTAAGATAGACACAAAAATCTGGAGCAACTCAGCGGGACAGGCAGCATCTCTGGAGAGAAGGAATAGGTGACGTTTTGGGTCGAGACACTTCTTCAGACTCTGACCCACTGAGTTACTCCAGCATTTTGTGGCTATCCCTGTGATCCTTGTACGTAGCGACTGTTTCAAACCTTAAAAACTTCCAGTCTGAAGAAGGGTTTCGACTCAAAACATCACCCATTCCTTTCTCTCCAGAGATGCTGCCTGCCCCGCTGAGTTACTCCAGCATTTTGTGTCCATCTTCGAACTGGGCTCAGAAATCCTTTGAAATTGGGAGAATTGTCTAGCTGGATATTGAGGCAACATTTGATTTATGCCAGGATGTGTCTTCAACGTGTATCAAATATGAGGAGGCTGTTGTCTGATGGACCCTGTAATAGGTAGCACTCAAAAATACAAAACAGTGTTGAAAGATTTGTTTGAGATGTTGTCAGGAGATGTTTGGAGGAAAAAAAATCGCAATAATGTCTCTAATATTTTGCCCATATTAATGCATAAATTGCACTATTGAATTTATTGATAATTATTAAGATTTGTTTAGTAGTTAAAAAAAAATAAAGGAGGCTGCAAAATGTGTTTCATCATTTGCATGGAAAATCTTTCAGTGATACTATAACGTATTCTGACATATGAAAGTTAATGTTCAATTTAGTTTAGAGATACAGCGCGGAAACAGGCCCTTCGGCCCACTGGGTCCAGCGATCCCTGCTCATTAACACTATCCTACACCCACTAGGGACAATTTTTTTAAACATTTACCAAGCCAATTAACCTGCAAACCTGTGCGTCTTTGGAGTGTGGGAAGAAACCGACGATCTCGTAGAAAACCCACGCAGGTCACGGGAAGAACGTACAAACTCCGTACAGACAGTACCCATAGTCGGGATCGAACCCGGGTCTCCGGCGCTGCATTCGCTGCGAGGCAGCAACTCTACCGCTGCACCACCGTGGCTGCCCCAATATTTAACGCTTTGTTAATGCTTAATAATAATGTTTACCATGTTAGTGGTGACACAGGTTTAAAATCAAATGTTCCACATGAACTGAAGCATGCTGTTGCAGGCTGGAAATATGAAATAAGTATGAGTGGACAATGCCGGACATAAAATGATACCGATATTGACTGAAGTGAAGTTCGCATGAACTAATTTCTTATTATCGGTAGAGTTGCTGCCTTACAGCGTCAGAGACTTGGGTTTGATTCTGACTACGGGTGCTGTCTGTACGGAGTTTGCACGTTCTCCTTACCTGCGTGGATTCTCTCCGACATCTTCGGTTTCCTCCCACAGTACAAGACATACTGGTTTGTAGGTTAATTGGCTTGGTATAAATGTAAAATTGTCCCTAGTGTGTGTAGGATAGTGTTAAGCCCCTGTCCCACTTAGGAGACCTAAACAGCAACCTCCGGTGACCTTGCCCGCCACCCAAAAAAAAATCAAGGTCGAGGTGACCTGCAAGCTCCTACCACCTCCCACGCATATGTTGAAAACCTTCCTCGACTATGAAGAAAACCGGCTTCACTAGACCTGCGACTAAAAAATGATCGATTTTTAAACCGGCAACCTATTTTTAGTCGAGGCCGGTTTTAATCATGATGGAAAAATAGCAGCAACCTAGATGAAGCCTCGACCACGCGGAAACCACTTTCCACCATTTGGGAGAGTGACCAAAACCTACGGTGACCTCATGGAAACCTTGGGTGGCGGGCAAGGTCACCAGAGGTTGCTGTTTAGGTCTCCTAAGTGGGACAGGGGCTTTAGTGTGCGGGGATCACTGGTCGGTGTCGACTCGGTGGGCCGAAGGGCTTGTTTCCGCAATGTATGTCAAAACTAAGCTTAACTAAACATGATATCAAAAAGTCACATACTTTCAGCACTATATGTAAAAGGATCAACTAGGTATCAAATGTGCAGTTGTTTAATGATGACTTCCCCATTATTGTTCTTTGTTGACCGAATTTTTAATTCCCCTGGATTATCATAAGTATATAATTGTTCATTTGGTTTTGACGGAAGGGGTAGTTTCAATAGATTAATTACTTTAGTTTATGGTCACGTGTACCGAGGTACAGTGGAAAGCTTCTGTTAATTAAAAAAATGTGTTAATACAAAATTGTGAATGCAACATATTTAACAAAACTAAAACATATATAATATATAAAATAAGCCCCACAATTATAACTCATAGTGTCATAGAGTGATACAGTGTGGAAACAGGCCCTTCGGCCCAACTTGCCCACACCGGCCAAAATGGCCCAGCTACACTAGTACCACCTGCCTGCGCTTGGTCCATATCCCTCCAAACCTGTCCTATCCATGTACCTGTCCTACTGTTTCCTAAACGTTGGGATAGTCCCAGCCTCAACTACCTCCTCTGGCAGCTAGTTCCATACACCCACCACCCTATGTGTGAAAAAGTTACCCCTCAGATTCCTATTAAATCTTTTCCTCTTTACCTTGAACCCATATCCTCTGGTCCTAGATTCTCCAACCCTGGGCAAGAGACTCTGTGCATATACCCGATCTATTCCTCTCATGATTTTGTACAACTCTATAAGATCACCTCTCATCCTCTTGCGCTCCAAGGAATAGAGACCCAGCCTACTCAACCTGACCCCATAGCTCACACCCTCTAGGCCTGGCAACATCCTTGTAAATCTTCTCTGAACCCTTTCAAGCTTGACAATATCTTCCATATAACATGGTCCCCAGAACTGAACACAATATTCTAAATGCGGTCTCATCAATGTCTTATACAACTGCAACATGACCTCCCAACTTCTATACTCAATACTCTGACTGATGAAGGCCAAAGTGCCAATAGCCTTTTTGACCACCTTATCTACCTACGACTCGACCTTCAAGGAACCATGCACCTGTACTCCTAGATCCCTCTGCTCTACAACACTACCCAGAGGCATACCATTCACTGTGTAGGTCCTGCCCTTGTTCGATGTCCCAAAATGTAACACCTCACACTTCTCGGTATTAAATTCCATCAACCATTCCTCAACCCAACTGGCCAATCGGTCAAGATCCTGCTGCAATTGTTCACAACCATCTTCACTCTCTGCAAAACCACTAACTTTTGTATCATCAGCAAACTCGCTAATCTTGCCCTGTATGTTCTCATCCAAATGATTGATGTAGATAATAAACAGTAATGGGCCCAGCAATGAACCCTGAGGCACACCAGTCCATGAGGCAACCTTCCATCATCACCTTCTGCTTCCTTCCATGGAGCCAATTTGCTATCCATTCAGCTATCTCTCCTTGGTTCCTATGCGATCTAACCTTCCAGAGCAGCCTACCTTGTGGAACCTTGTCGAACGCCTGACTGAAATCCATGTACACAACTTCAACAGCTCTGCCCTCATCAACCATTTTGCTCACGTCTTCAAAATAATCAATCAGATTTGTGAGACACGACCTCCGACGGAAATAAATAAGACCTTTTCTTTGCCCAAATTCTTTGGCTACTTTCATTAGACATTGAACATTTTGTTTAACACCTTTTTAAACCATTGTTTTTGGATTCTCATCTTTGAAAGTGACCTGCATAGTGTGCAGGAAAGAAGGTCGACACAAAATGTCGGAGTAACTCAGCGGGACAGGCAGTATCTCTGGAGAGAAGGAATGGGTGACGTTTCGGGTCGAGTCCCTTCTTCAGACTTGGTCTGAGGAAGGGTCTCGGCTCGAAACGTCACCCATTCCTTCTCTCCGGAGATGCTGCCTGTCCCGCTGAGACTCTTCTGAAGATCTGATCTGCATTGAAATATAAAAGAATGCTTCAATGTGAATTCTTTCTCCTTATCAGTACTGTGGCATAAACAAAGATGTTCAAAAAAAATGTGCTTTCTTCTCTCTGATCCTTTTATTTAATTTATATAGATTTATATTTATCATGGAGGGAGTATAGGAGCATAAGGCCTCACATGCAGAAAATCAACAGAGCGCTCCATTCCACCCCTCTCTCATCTTCCGTACCCCTTTTTGGCCTTACCGGCTACAGCTCATGGCATCAAACCGTAGTGGATAAAAACTGGATGACTAATGGAGAAGGGAAGGGGGCCACTGATAAAATTCCTCTCAGAGGCCCTGCATTGTGATACTTCAACATTTTGTGTCTGAGGTATTGTTACTGGTTGTGGCTTTAAAATTGTCGCTGTGTCCTGGAGGTATATTTTTCCACCTCCAACGCGCCACATCTTTGATCTGAAATCGTCCCTGGAGACATCGGGCATTAAATTGTGATTTTACATCCTCCGTTGCCTTTCTGTCTGTTCATTGTGTCTGTCAAGGCAGCCATTGTCAAGTGATGCGTATGCATATTGCCTTCTCTTTAAAATCATTGTTCATCCATTGACGCTTTTTGCGCAACGTTTTCAACCAAACTCTTTGTCGTAGCGGGGGGGAGAACGAGAGAAGCTGTTTGCTGCCCACCCACCGGCACATGAATTCAACACGCCATTCTTGTTCGTTTAATGAATTCCAACTCCCTATTAATCTACATGCGGCAATCGAGCTCAACGCACTCACCGCTGACGGTTCATGATAAGACTGGGTGATGTAACCGAACCTCCGCACGACTCTCTCTCTGCGCTCGTGCATTCAGCAGCGCCAGGGCTGCAGGAAACAAAACATCAGTCATGTTAGATCAAAATGACATTGACAAATTGCCTTTCTCACCTCCTGTATTATGCGGTTCCTCTTAAATCCAGCTCGGAGATGCCCTCCTGGAAATGTACAAGGCGGCTCCATCCACCACTTTGCTGCCCAGAGGAGTTACCCGCCACTGTTTTTTAACTTTTGTTCAACCCAGTATTTTCCCCATTCATTCAAAGTGAAGGCTGAAGTTCCGCAGAAGATAGACAATAGACAATAGGTGCAGGAGTAGGCCATTCGGCCCTTCGAGCCAGCACCGCCATTCAATGTGATCATGGCTGATCATCCCCAATCAGTACCCCGTTCCTGCCTTCTCCCCATATCCCCAGACTCCGCTATCTTTAAGAGCCCTATCTAGCTCTCTCTTGAAAGTATCCAGAAAACCTGCCTCCACCGCCCTCTGAGGCAGAGAATTCCACAGACTCACCACTCTCTGTGAGAAAAAGTGTTTCCTCGTCTCCGTTCTAAATGGCTTACCCCTTATTCTTAAATCCTATTCCTATCTTTATCCTTATTCCAAAGATGGATGCACTTCTCATCTGATACCTCAGTCTCTCCGACAGGTCGCGAAGTGTGCAAGCACCTGCTCGCACTGAATGCGTTTAATTTAATTTTGATAATGCAGGTACAACAGGCAGTGAAGAAAACAAATGGCATGTGGGCCTTTATAACGAGGAGTTGAGTATAGGAGCAAAGAGGTCCTTCTGCAGTTGTACACGGCCCTAGTGAGACCACACCTGGAGTATTGTGTGCAGTTTTGGTCCCCTAATTGGAGGAAGGACATTCTTGCTCTTGAGGGAGTGCAGCGTAGGTTCACCAGGTTAATTCCCGGGATGGCGGGACTGTCATATACTGAGAGAATGGAGCGGCTGGGCTTGTACACTCTGGAGTTTAGGATGAGATGGGATCTTATTGAAACATGTAAGATTATTAAGGGTCTGGACACGCTGGAGGCAGGAAACATGTTCCCGATGTCGGGGGAGTCCAGAACCAGGGGCCACGGTTTAAGAATAAGGGGTAAGCCATTTAGAACGGACACGAGGAAACACTTTTTCACACAGAGAGTTGTGAGTGTGTGGAATTCTCTGCCTCAGAGGGCGGTGGAGGCCGGTTCTCTGGATACTTTCAAGAGAGAGCTAGATAGGGCTCTTAAAGATAGCAGAGTCAGGGGGATATGGGGAGAAGGCAGGAACGGGGTACTGATTGGGGATGATCAGCCATGATCACATTGAATGGCGGTGCTGGCTCGAAGGGCCGAATGGCCTACTCCTGCACCTATTGTCTATTGTCTAATACATAACCTGATTTTCAATTGGAACGCGCTGCCAGGGTTGGTGGTGGTGGAGGCAGATAGGATTGTGGCGTGTTGGAGGCTTTCAGATGTGCGCATGGAAGGGCAGGGAATGGAGGGATATGTCACGGGCAGATGAGATCAGTTTAACAAAGCATCATGTTCAGCACAAACGTTGCGGGCTGAAGGGTCAGACCCTTCAATGTTTGTGCATTCACATGTGTATATACATGTGGGGGGACACAAAAAGCTGGAGTAACTCAGCGGGACAGGCAGCATCTCTGGAGAGAAGGAATGGGTGACTTTTTGGGTCGAGACCCTTCCGTCTGAAGTATGTGTATATGTATATATAAATTTCAACTTTGATTGTGTGTGTACATGTGTGTGTGTGTGTATATATATGTATATGCGTGCATATATTTATGTACACACACGGACAGACACACACACATATATATATATATATATGTGTGTGTGTCTGTGTCCGTGTGTGTGCATAAATATATGCACGCATATACATATATATACACACACACACGCATCTTATTCTTAAACAGTGTGTGTCTATATATAAATGGTTTAATCGCACTTCATATATTATATATGAAGTGCGATTAACTATTTATATATAGACACACTCACACTAACACACAGCAGTGTCCCTCTCTGGCCCTCTCTCTCTCTCTGCCCCTCTCTCTCTCTCTGCCCGTCTCTCTCTCTCTGCCCCTCTCTCTCTCTGCTTCTCTCTCTCTCTCTCTGCCCCCCTCTCTCTGCCTCTCTCTCTCTCTCTCTCTCTCTCTCTCTCTCTGCCCCCTCTCTCTCTGCCCGCTTTCTATCTGCCCTCTCTCTCTGCCCCCCACCCTCTCTCTCTCTCTTGCCGCGCCTGCGAGTTGGGGGCTATATGTCAGTGGATAGGGCGGGGATGGGGAAAAGGAGCAATTGAATAATATTAATATATCAAGGGGGATGGTTAGTGTGTGTGTGTGTGTGTGTGGGGTGGTTAGTGTGTGTGGGCGTGGTTAGTGTGGTGTGTGTGGGGGGAGTTAGTGTGTGTGTGGTGGGTGTGGTTAGTGTGTGTGGGTTGGGGGGTGGTTAGTGTGTGTAAGGGGGGGTGGTTAGTGTGTGTGTGGGGGGGTGGTTAGTGTGTGTGTGTGGGGGGTGGTTAGTGTGTGTGTGTGGGGGGTGGTTAGTGTGTGTGGGGGGTGGTTAGTGTGTGTGGGGGTGGTGGTTAGTGTGTGTGTGGGGGGGGTGGTTAGTGTGTGTGTGTGGGGGGGGTGGTTAGTGTGTGTGTGTGGGGGGTGGTTAGTGTGTGTGTGTGGGGGGGGTGGTTAGTGTGTGTGTGGGGGGGTGGTTAGTGTGTGTGGGGGGTGGTTAGTGTGTGTGTGCGGGGTGGTTAGTGTGTGTGTGGGGGGTGGTTAGTGTGTGTGGGGGGTGGTTAGTGTGTGTGTGGGGGGGGGTGGTTAGTGTGTGGGGTGGTGGTTAGTGTGTGTGGGGGGGTGTTTAGTGTGTGTGTGGGGGGGTTGGTTAGTGTTGTGGTGTGTGGGGGGGGTGGTTAGTGTGTGTGTGTGGGGGTGTGGTTTGTGTGTGTGTGTGGGAGGGTGGTTAGTGTGTGTGTGTGGGGGTGGTTAGTGTGTGTGTGTGTGGGGGGGATGGTTAGTGTGGTTAGTGTGTGTGTGTGGGGGGGTGTGGTTAGTGTGTGTGTGTGGGGGGGTGGTTAGTGTGTGTGTGTGGGGGGGTGGTTATTGTGTGTGTGTGGGAGGGTGGTTAGTGTGTGTGAGTGGGGTGGTTTGTGGTTGTGTGGGGGGGGGTGTTAGTGTGTGTGTGTGTGTTGTGGTGGGGGTGGTTAGTGTGTGTGTGTGGGGGGGGTGTGGTTAGTGTGTGTGGGGGGGTGGTTAGTGTGTGTGTGGGGGGGTGGTTAGTGTGGTGTGTGATGCCGCAGGCTGCCCCCCCCCCCAACAGGTCCCATTTGGATCTAGTATATACTGAACGTTTGTTGTTATTTATTAAGGTGTCCACAGTATACTATGTTTACATATCTGCTGTGCTGCTGAAAGTAAGAGTTTCATTGTTCCATTTCGGGACCTCTGACGATAAAACACTCTTGACTCCCTCTCTCCCTTGACTCTCGATATCCCCTCCTCCCTCCAATCGGTGTGTTCATCACTCCACGTTGCTCCCTCTGTACAACCCTGTGCAGGTTACCCTTGCCTGCCCTTCACTTGCCAGCCACTATCAACCAACGCTCAACTATTCTCATCTCTCATCTTGTCGGGGGGTGGGGGCTTTGATTTCTTTACGTTTTGGAAAGATTTCCAACATTGCTGACTCGTGATAAATCATTGCCTTTGGCATTCAGCATCAGTCCGGTGCGGATGCAGTGATTCAGCTGTGTGTTGGTGAAGCATATAACCCACAGCCTGTTTTCACTGCAGTAAACTTGATGCGGCAAAAGCCTTTCAGCTCAGGATTATTCCCAGAGCAACCTGCACCAACTCGGAGTCCTGATTACATGTGCTCCTCCGTGCCTGGGCTGCTAAGGATTTCGTTCACTTCAAAGGGCAGCCTAACGCTTCTTTCATTCTGTGTCAGTGGCAGAAATCTTTACTTTTTTAGTACTTTAGAGATACAGCATGGAAACAGGCCCTTCGGCCCACCAGCGATCACCCCGCATACTAGCACTATCCTACGCACACCGAGGGACGATTTACAATTTGCAGAAGCCAATTAACCTACAAACCAGAGGAAACCCACGCAGGTCACGGGGAGAACGTGCAAACTCCGTGCAGGCAGCACCCATAGTTGGGATTGAACCCGGGTCACTGGCGTTGTAAGGCAGCAACTCTACCGCTGCGCCACAGTCTGCCGCCCCACATGAAGGCTTACTGGGGCATTGTATCAGAAGGGAGCAGTCCGTCCGCACATTCACGCTCATCACAAGATGCTCTAATGTAACCGGCACAGTGGCGCAGCTGATAGAGCTGTTGTAGCAATGTTACAACATTTTGAGATTTAAAAAATAAAGTCTGTAATTTATCCCATCAGATAAAGCATAAAAAGAAGTTTAATGTGACACCTAATTCACTTTCATATCTTCAGTATTAAAAAGGTTATGGCCATTTTCATACTCGGAAATTAGCATCTTGTTCCCTATTGCTTTTCCATTGACTTAACACAAAAGCTGTGATCGAGGACAGTCAAAAGCCCATAACTTTCTTAAAAATTAAGAGAACTGAAAGAAATTTTCAGTTATAATAGATTGAAGCATTCTGAAACAAATATGAAACAATCTTACTTAGATTAAATGAAATTAAAGCATATAATTAGTTAGTTACCTAATTGTAGCTAATTACAAAATTCAATTACTAGATCTAAATATCTATCAATTTCTTAAGAATAGATTAACATTTTTAAATAGCCTAAGTGTCCAAATAACATTCATACAAGAATTCACAATATAACATAATTTTTCAATCTCATTGTCATGGATTTACAGGCCAAATGGAAGGAATTTAATGTTTAATACCTGTAAATTAATGGGCATTTAAATCATCTTGCGAGTGGGTTTTTCTGGAACGCGATCAATTGGAACGTTGATTTGCGGTGAATTTAACCCCGTATCTCGGCATGTTAGTTCGGGGAAAAGAATTACCGTTTCGCATTAAAAAATGTGAATTAAAGGCTTCTTAAGAAGCACTTTTATACATTAAAATAAACTACTTTCGTTTACCTGTCCCGTGTGTGAAATCCATCCCCGTTGTCGGCGTTGACGGCTTCAGAAGCTGATTTTAAAATGACTCCAGCGCTGACATTGTCGATCAAAAAAAATAAAAAATACACAAAACGCCCGTCGGAATGATTTTTCAGCAAAAGCTTGCACTCCAACGAAATATAATACAGGACAAGGTAGGAGAAACCCGCGTTTTAACCCCACCCCACCCCCCCCCCCTCAAAGGCGCCAAAATCGCGCACACGGCCAGTGGCAGAATTGCAGCACCGCTGAAGGTAAGTATTGTAACATACCTAGCTATTGTCTGGCGCCAGAGTCCCAGGTTCGATCCTGACCTGGGTTGCTGTCTGTACGAAGTTTGCACGTTCTCCCTGTGACCGCGTGGCCAGCACAATTCAAGAAAAAGGATGGGTGACGTTTCGGGGTCAGAATCGGTTTGGTCAAAAGATTATTCAGTCGGAAGAAGGGTCCGGGCCTGAAACATCACCCATCCTTATTCTCCACAGATGCTGCCCGACCCGCTGAGTTACTCCAGCACTCTGAGTGTGGATCTTGACACTGTTGTGCTGCTGCTCGTTGGAATATAATTTTCCCTTTCAGGGCTTATGGCAAGAAAACACTCTTGACTCTTTGGCATAGATTAATGATAAATATAACAATAATTATGCTCATAAGTGCAGAACAGCAGAATGATGCAAGCTGTCAAGTGGAGGAGTCTGATCTTTCCAGGTAACATTCATTTGTTCCGACCTGAATTGGATACGAGAGCAGCCAACATTAATAATTGTGTTTAATGTAGCGAAATGATGTGTGGTCGACTGTGGTCGACTGGCATGTTGGCACTGGCCCAGAGTTGGAAGCCAAGCTGCCTGACTATTTTCAAACACCACCTCCAGGTTTATTGATCGTGGCCAGGGTAAATATCTGATCAGAGACGATCGTCCCTGTCAACTGATCTATAAAAAAAATGGAAATTGAAGTTGGGAAAGTCTCAAGCTGTTATTTTGGTATTCATTGTGCAAGGATAAATGGAACAGATGCACAACACCATCTGTTGAATACATTTACTTCAGTTTAGTTTAGAGATACAGCGCGGAAACAGGCCCTTCGGCCCACCGAGTCAATAGACAATAGGTGCAGGAGTAGGCCATTCGGCCATTCGAGCCAGCACCGCCATTTAATGTGATCATGGCTGATCATCCCCAATCAGTACCCCATTCCTGCCTTCTCCCCATATCCCCTGACTCCGCTATTTTTAAGAGCTCTATCCAGCTCTCTCTTGAAAGTATCCAGAGAACCGGCCTCTGAGGCAGAGATTTCCACAGACTCACCACTCTCTGTGAGAAAAAGTGTTTCCTCGTCTCCGTTCTAAATGGCTTACTCCTTATTCTTAAACTGTGGCCCCTGGTTCTGGACTCCCCCAACATCGGGAACATGTTTCCTGCCTCTAGTGTGTCCAAACCCTTAACAATCTTATATGTTTCAATGAGATCCCCTCTCATCCTTCTAAACTCCAGAGTGTACAAGCCCAGCCGCTCCATTCTCTCAGCATATGACAGTCCCCGCCATCCCGGGAATTAACCTTGTAAACCTACGCTGCACTCCCTCAATAGCAAGAATGTCCTTCCTCAAATTAGGGGACCAAAACTCCAGGTGTGGTCTCACTAGGGCCCTGTGCAACTGCAGAAGGACCTCTTTGCTCCTATATTCGACTCCTCTTGTTATAAAGGCCAACATGCCATTCGCTTTCTTCACTGCCTGCTGTACCTGCATGCTTACTTTCATAGACTGATGTACAAGGACCCCCAGATCCCGTTGTACTTCCCCTTTTCCCAACTTGACACCATTTAGATAGTAATCTAAATTACTCTAAATTACTAACGGTCACAGAGACCAGCGATCCCCGCACACTAACACAAGCCGACACACACTAGTGACAATTTACAATTACACCAAGCCAATTAACCTACAAACCTGTACATCTTTGGAGTGTGGGAGGAAACCGGAGGGCCCGGGGAAAACCCACGCGGTTCACGGGGGGAACGTACAAACTCCGTACAGACAGCAGGCGTAGTCAGGATCGAACCCGGGTATCTGGTGCTGTAAGGCGGCAACTCTACCACTGCGCCACCATGCCGCCCAAATTCTGTAGCCCGTACTGAATTCGGCTTGGAGAAGTTCATGTGACAATTTTTAAGTTAGTGTCACTCAGTGATTGATCGAAAGTTACAGCGCGGAAACTGGCCCTTTGGCCCATCAGGGCCAGAGGACATAGGATTAAGGTGAGGGAGCAAAGATTAAATAGGAAACTGAGGGGTAACCTTTTCCACACAGAGGGTGGTGGGTGTATGGAATAAGCTGCCAGAGGAGGTAGTTGAGGCTGGTACTAAAACAACATGGTGGCGCAGCGGTAGAGTTGCTGCCATACAACGCCAGAGACCCGGGTTCGATCCTGACCACGGGTGCTGTCTGTATGGAGTTTGGACGTTCTCCCCGTGACCTGCGTGGGTTTTCTTTGATATCTCCGTTTTCCCCTCACACTCCAAAGACGTGCTGGTTTTCGGTTAATTGGTTTGGTATAAATGTAAATTGTCCCGTGTGTGTGTAGGGTAGTGTTAGTGTGCGAGGATCGCTGATCAGTGCGGACTCGGTAGACCGATGGACCTGTTTCCGCGCTGTATCTCTAAACTAAACTAATCCAAACTAAACAGACAACAGAACCATCCTACCACAACCAGGGAGCCGTCCTGACCTACTCTCTACCTCATTGGTGACCCTCGGACTATCTTGATCGGCCTCTACTGGCTACTGAGAATAAGGGGTAATCCATTTAGAGCGGAGACGAGGAAACACAGAGAGTTGTGAGCCTGTGGATTTCTCTGCCTCAGAGGGCGGTGGAGGCCGGTTCTCTGGATACTTTCAAGAGAGAGCTAGATAAGGTTCTTAAAGATAGCGGAGTCAGGGGATATGGGGAGAAGGCAGGAACGGGGTACTGATTGTGGATGATCAGCCATGATCACATTGAATGACGGTGCTGGCTCGAAGGGCCGAATGGCCTACTCCTGCACCTATTGTCTATTGTCTATTTATCTTGCGTTAAACGTTATTCCCTGTGTCATGTATCTACACTGTGAATGGGTCAATCGTAATCATGTATTGTCTTTCCGCTGACTGGTTATCACGCAACGAAAGCTTTTCACTGTACCTCAGTACACGTGACAATAAACTAAACTTAACTAGGTGACCATTCCAATCTGATGAAAGTTCATTGACCAGACAGGTAAACCATGTTTTGTTCCATTCCATGAACAGTTATTGTTTATCCTGGAAGTTGTGTGAGATGTTGTTGAGGCCGCATTTAGAGTATTGTGTTCAGTTCTGGGCACCATGTTATAGGAAAGATGTTGTCAAGCTTGAAAGGGTTCAGAGAAGATTTACGAGGATGTTGCCAGGACTGGAGGGTGTGAGCTATAGGGAGAGGTTGAGTAGGCTGGGTCTCTATTCCTTGGAGCGCCGGAGGATGAGGGGGTGATCTTATACAGGTGTGCAAAATCATCAGAGGAATAGATCGGGTAGATGCACAGAGTCTCTTGCCCAGAGTTGGTGAAACAAGGACCAGAGGACATAGGTTTTAGGTGAAGTGAAAAAGATTTAATAGGAATCTGAGGGGTAACATTTTCACACAAAGGGTGGTGGGTGTATGGAACAAACTGCCAGAGGAGGTAGTTGTGGCTGGGACTATCCCAATGTTTAAGAAACAATGTTTAAGAAACATTAAGAAAGTCTGAAGAAGGGTTTCGCCCCAAAACGTTGCCTATTTCCTTCGCTCCATAGATGCTGCCTCATCTGCTGAGTTTCTCCAATACTTTTGTCTACCTTTAAGAAACAGTTAGACAGGTGATAGGACAGGTTTGGAGGGATATTGGCGAAGAGCAGGCAGGTGGGACTAGCCTGGCTGGGACGTGTTGGCTGGCATGTGCAAGTTGGGCCGAAGGGCCTGTTTCCACACTGTAACACTCTATGACTGTGTTTTTTATGGAGAATGTAGATTGTAAGAGGAAGCAGATGCAGCTACCAAAGTACTTCATCAGATTTGCATCACAATCTCTCACAACAGAACTTCAGATTAATTAGCTATGGTTTGCCATTATGATAATGGAAAAAATACATCAAAGCAGTCTTACTTCAAGCAAATAGCATTTCTAAGCAATTCAATTTATAAATAAATAAGTTTAATTTAAAGCATAACCTATAAAATTATAAGCATTGCTTTGATTTTTACTTTAGGCGAGACATACTGCGCGGAAACAGGCCGTTCGGCCCTGCGAGTCCATGCCGCCCAGCTACCCCCGCACACTAACTCTATCCCACACACACTAGGGACAATTTACAATGTTACCAAAGCCAACTAGCCCACAAGCTTATACAGTACGTCTTTGGAGTGTGGGAGGAAATCCGAGATCCCGGTGAAAACCCACGCAGGTCACGGGGGGGGGGGGGGGGGGGACGTGCAAACTCCGTACAGACAGCATCCATAGTCAGGATCGAACCTGGGTCTCTGGCGCTGTAAGGCGGCAACTCTACCGCTGCGCCACCGTGCCAGCCGTACTGAATGCGTTTTAACCTGTCGGGATTGGAGTTGGTGTACTGCTGTAAGATTTCACCTCGTTTTTTTTAGCATTTTTATAATTCCAGTCATGAAGGGAGAGTATTCCATGAATCATTTAAATTTATATAATGTACCTGTGATCCATTCTGCTGAATGGGAGCATTACAGCTATAAATACATAGTCCCTCTGACTTTTCTCTGTAATGTTTGCATTTAATGAAATGCACAGTGTTATAAACTATGTTCTTCCCCATTGGGACATGCTCTGCAAACGAGAAATCAGTAACTTAATTCAAAGCGAAATGTTGGGAGTCAGATTCTGCGATATGTTGGCATAACCAGTATTTAATTAAAATACTAGCTGCTGCTTGGTAATTAGAAATTGTACAAGTACAGCTTTATAGTCAAGAAAAGATTATTGATCATTCGGCAAAATCCAACTATCCCTGGACAGACGTCCTAAAAGTCGACAAAATCTGCCTGTTATCGGGCTTCTGAACGGTCCTTTAAATAAGCGACGGTACTGTCCGATTCACCTCGACCCCATTGCGGACATTGGACTTTGTCTCTGGAACATATAAAATTATAAAAGGACTGGACAAGCTAGATGCAGGAAAAATGTTCCCGATGTTGGGCGAGTCCAGAACCAGGGGCCACAGTCTTAGAATAAAGGGGAGGTCATTTAAGACTGAGGTGAGAAAAAACGTTTTCACCCAGAGAGTTGTGAATTTGTGGAATTCCCTGCCACAGAGGGCAGTGTAGGCCAAGTCACTGGATGGATTTAAGAGAGAGTTAGATAGAGCTCTAGGGGCTAGTGGAGTCAAGGGATATGGGGAGAAAGCAGGTACGGTTTATTGATAGGGGACGATCAGCCATGATCACAATAAATGGTTGTGAATTTGTGGAATTCCCTGCCACAGAGGGCAGTGGAGGCCAAATCACTGGATGGATTTAAGAGAGAGTTAGATAGAGCTCTAGGGGCTAGTGGAGTCAAGGGATATGGGGAGAAGGCAGGCACGGGTTATTGATAGGGGACGATCAGCCATGATCACAATGAATGGCGGTGCTGGCTCGAAGGGCCGAATGGCCTCCTCCTGCACCTATTGTCTATGTTTCTATGATGATACAGAGTGCTCATGTGAAGGTGCGACAGTGAACAGGGAACAATGGCTTCCCGGGAGGCTGCAAGGAAAATATTAAGCATTAAATAGAAACAATATTCATCTTGCCCAGAGTGGGGGAATCGAAGACCAGGGGACATAGTTTTAAGGTGCAGGAGAAAATATTTAATAGGAATCTGAGGGATAACTTTTCCACACAAAAGGTGGTGGGGGTGTATAGAACAAGCTGCCTGAGAAGGTGGTTGAGGCTGGGACTATCGCAACGTTTAAGAAACAGTTAGACAGGTACATGGGTAGGACAGGTTTGGAGAGATATGGACCATACGCAGGCAGGTGGGACTAGTGTAGCTGGGACTTTGTTGGCCGGTATGGGCAAGTTGGGCCGAAGGGCCTGTTTCCGCACTGTATCACTCTATGACTCTTATCATGGTTACTTTGATTTAGAAATTACTGCACCTTGGAATTACGAGCACGTTGTCTATCTGAATATTCGCATCCACAAGTAAAGTAGTCTAAAATGACAAAATAGTCATGGAGTCTTACAGCATGGAAACAGGGTCTTTGACTCGACTTGCCCACGCCGACCAACATGCCCCATCTACACTAGTCCCACCTGCCTGCGTTTGGCCCATACCCATCTGAGCCTTTCCTACCATAAATAGATACTTGTAATTCAAATGTTCTTAATTTCACTAATTTCACCTTTTGGTGAGTGATTTACCAATGGTCATAATGGTCAGAGATAGGAGCAGAATTAGACCATTCGGCCCATCATTTACTCCACCATTCAATCATGGCTGATCTATCTCTCCCTCCCAACCCCATTCTCCTGCCTTCTCCCCATAACCCCTGATACCCATACTAATCAAAAATCCATCTATGACTTAAAAATATCCACTGTCTTGGCTTCCACAGCCTTCTGTGGCGAAGAATTCCACAGATTCACCACCCTCTGACTAAAGAAATTCCTCCAATGGACCAGAGTGTCTGATTTTTCGTGATACACTCTCTATAAACTTTGAAAAGTGGATGGGTTCCTGATGGTAGCTGGCATTACTTCAAAAACATTGCAGGTGTCTCATTGAGGTAATTGTTTGTACCAGTCCACATACGCCAATTCCATCTGATTCCAGAATCTAAGAAGGCTTTGTTCTAGACAGTACTTAGGTCATAAAGAATAGGAATTGAATTAGGCCATTTGGCCCATCAAGTTTACTCTGCCATTCAATCACGGCTGATCTATCTCTCCCTCCTAACCCCATTCTCCTGCCTACTCCCGATAACCTCTGACACCACGTACTAATCAAGAACTTGTACATGCATTGACGACATAGATATTCAAGGTGGAGTGTACTTTAAAGGGCCTGTCGCACTTGGGCGTCACTTGCGCGTCACGCAGATGGCGCGCGAAGATTTAGTACATCCCAAAATCCTGAGGCGCCCGCGCGTCACTGCCTACGTCACCATGCGTGCATCACGTATGCGGCACAACACACGCGTCGTGCGTCATGACGTGTAAATGATGCCGCGTAAATTACGCGCATATGACGCCCAAGTGGGACAGGCCCTTAACTGAAGAGGTAATGGGTGCTGCGTAGGAAGGAACTACAGATGCTGGTTTAAACTGAAGATAGACACAAAATGCCGGAGCAACTCAGCGAGACAGGCCGCATCTCTGGGTAGAAGGAATGGGTGGCGTTTCGGGTCGAGACCCATCTTCACTGAAGTAGGGTTTCGACCTGAAACGCCACCCATTCCTTCTATCCCGGTAATGGGTGCTTCCAGCTCATTTTGGTTGTGAATCACCCATGGTGCAAAAACAGGTTCAAGAAAATAAGGGGACATAGTGCACATAGACTTTCGGTCCAAATTTAGCGTTACAGCATTGGATCTCAAGTCCTCGCCCATCATCGATCACCCGTTTGCACTCATGCGTTATCCCACCTTCTCATCCCTCACGTAACGTTAGGGATAGTTTTTACAGGGGCCAATTAGCCTACGAACCTCCACATCCAAATTAACCTACGAACCCACACGTCCCAATGAGCCTACACACCCTCACGTCTTTGGGAAGTGGGAGGAAACCGGAGCACCCGGAGAAAACCCACGCGGTCGCAGGGAGAACGTGCAAATTCCACGAGGACAGCACCCGAGGTCAGGATCGAACCCGGGTCTCTGGCGCTGTGAGGCGGCATCTCTACCGCTGTGCCACCGTGCCACCCATTGACTTTGAAGCTGACGTTCTTGGGCTCCAATCACTGCGCTCTGTTGGAACTTGTTTAAGGATTAGTGGGCAATTTCTCAGCTGTAAAATGGCTCAGTACTGCTAATATTTCCTCTTCTTTGGAGACCAGTTGGCGGGTGGGAAGGGATAGGGTATTCATGGTGTTGTATATCTTGCGGCATAACACATTGACAGAAGGTAAACAGGGCAGATGATTTACCCGGTGTGAGTTACTCCAGAATTTTGTGTCTATCTTCAGTGTAGACCAGCATCTGCAGTTCCTTCCCAAACAGATGTGTTTTCTTCCCAGTCTTCCGTTTGTTGAAGTTCATATGAACATTGAATGCCGACAACCTTTTGTGATTAGCTCCCAGTGGAACCTACGCCTACTTACTCAGTTTAATTGGGCTTGAGGTCTTTAAATCTTTGGATTGACTCTAAGATTTTTCATCACATGTCAGCTGGAAGCTGCGGACTGCAGAAAAATCTTCCTCGCCATTAACATAAAAATCAAAGCACAAATGATATCAAAAGGAGAGATTAAATGTTGCCCGCAGTGAGGCTGGATCATGCTTAAACAACAATAAATTAGCCTGTCCCACTGTTAATTTCTCACAATGGTAATCTCCTTCATGCAACTTGCACACTTTTTTAATTCTCTCACAGTTAGCCAGTTATAAATTCTCTTTGTCAGATGTGCTGTTTAGAAGTGATAGCAAGCATTAGTGTCCCAAAATGGAAATGCTTTGCTCAGTTTAATGAACCTGGGTGTCTATCACTTCCGTCTTCTCTTTGTAAATTGGCATAACCTTTTATAAGCCTACCACCAAAAGTTTCAATTATAGAAACATAGAAAATAGGTGCAGGAGGAGGCCATTTGGCCCTTTGAGCCAGCACCGCCATTCATTGTGATCATGGCTGATCGTCCCCAATCAATAACCCGTGCCTGCCTTCTCCCCATATTCCTTGACTCCACTAGCCCCTAGAGCTCTATCTAACTCTCTCTTAAATCCATCCCATGATTTGGCCTCCACTGCCCTCTGTGGCAGGGAATTCCACAAATTCACAACTCTCTGGGTGAAAACTTTTTTTCTCACCTCAGTCTTAAATGGCCTCCCCTTTATTCTAAGACTGTGGCCCCTGGTTCTGGACTCGCCCAACATTGGGAACATATTTCCTGCATCTAGCTTGTCCAGTCCTTTTATAATTTTATATGTTTCTGTAAGATCCCCCCTCATCCTTCTAAAATCCAGTGAATTATATTCTTGCTGTGCTGTCCCCTCTCTATGTGCTTGTGTCGGGAAGTTGCAGCACGGGGGCGCAGCGGTAGAGTTGCTGCCTCACAGCGCCAGAGACCCGAGTTTGATCCTGACTACGGGTGCTTGTCTGTATGGAGTTTGTACGTTCTCCCTGTGACCTGCGAGGGTTTTCCCCGGCTGCTCCGGTTTCCTCACAAACTACAAAGACGTACAGGTTTGTAGGTTAATTGGCTTGGTGTAAATGTAAATCTTCCCCAGCGTGTGTAGGATAGTGTTAGAGTGCGGAGATCGCTGGTCAGCGCAGACTCGGCACAACGGGGCTGTCTCCACACTGTATCTCTCAACTAAACTAAAAGTTGTCCATCGTATCTACGGACAATGGTAAGGATTAAGTTCTCACTTACAGCGGCATAACCGACATGTAAACACAGCACTCATACATAAAATGTAAAAATTAAAGAAATGTGCAGGAAGGAACTGCAGACGCTGGTTTACACCGAAGAGAGACACAAAATGCTGGAGTAACTCAGCGGGACGGGTCAGCATCTCTGGAGAGAAGCAATGTGCCAAGCCTGTTCCGCTGAGTTGCTCCAGCATTCTGTGTCTGTCTTGGGAGCGCAAAGAAGGCTGAAGTCCAAAGCCCATAGTCCACAGAGATTCCAAATGCCAAAAGCTGCAGTTTAGTAGAGAGATACAGCATGGAGACAGGCCCTTCGGCCCACCGTGTCCACACTAGCCGTCGATCACCTGCACACCAATTCAATCTTTTCCCACTTTCGCATCCTACACACGCACTAGGAACAATTTTTTTTACAGAAGCCAATTAACCTACAAAGGTGCACGTCTTTGGAAACTAGCAAACCCATGCGGGAAAACTACAGAGAAAACGTACAAACTCCACAGGTGCCATAAATCTGAAATAAAGGCAGGCAATGCTGAACAGATCTGGCAGTATCTTCACAGAGAGAGAAGGAAGGGGTCAACTATTCTAGTTGATGACCTTCCCTCAGAGTTGAAAGGTCGTCAGTTTTATGGACATGCCAGGCCTGTTTAATGGGATCAAAAGAGAACACAGGATTTTTTATCAATAAAGTATGCAATGTGTTGGAGTGGAAACCTCCACCTCGCTACAGTGACTTATAGTCATAGAGTGATACAGCGTGGAAACAGGCCCTTCGGCCCAACTTGCCCACAACAGCCAACATGTCCCATCTACACTAGTCCCACCTACTCCTATCCCTCCAAACCCGTCTTATCCATGTCTGAAGAAGGGTCTCGACCTGAAACATCACCCATTCCTTCTCCAGAGATGCTGCCAGTCCTGCTGAGTTACTCCAGCTTTTTGTGTCTATCCATGTACCTGTCTAATTGTTTCTTAAATATTGGGATAGTCCCAGCCTCAACTTCCTCCTCCGGCAGCTCGTTCCATACACCCACCACCCTCTGTGTGAAAAAGTTACCCCTCAGATTCCTGTGAATTAAGTAAATGAAGTTCTGTGACATCATGCTCTCAGTATTTGTGTAAAAATCTTGCTGTTTATGGAGTAGAAAATAATCTCCCCACCTCCCCCAACCTGGTTGTCCTACTAGTTCCACTGTTCGCATCCTTTAGATCACCTCTTCCCCAGCCAACAATGGACCATTGTGGACTCCACCCTTCCTTGGTCATCTGTTGCCGGCCCTGCTTTGTTCTGGCCTTTTCTTACCCTCTAAAGTAAAGTAAAGTTTCCTTTATTGTCATTCAAACTTTTAGTTTGAACGAAATTGCGTACCTTGCAGTCATGACAGAGAATAAAATAACAGAACACACACTTAACAGAGTTTATCATCCGCTACAGTGAGTCTACCAGGCACCTCACTGTGATGGAAAGCAAAAGTCTTAAAGTCCTTAGGTGCAGCAGGCAGTGAAGAAAGCGAATGGTATGTTGGCCTTCATAGCAAGAGGATTTGAGTATAGGAGCAGGGAGGTTCTACTGCAGTTGTACAGGGTCTTGGTGAGACCACACCTGGAGTATTGCGTACAGTTTTGGTCTCCAAATCTGAGGAAGGACATTATAGCCATAGAGGGAGTGCAGAGAAGGTTCACCAGACTGATTCCTGGGATGTCAGGACTTTCATATGAAGAAAGACTGGATAGACTTGGCTTATACTCGCTAGAATTTAGGAGATTGAGAGGGGATCTTATAGAAACGTACAAAATTCTTATGGGGTTGGACAGGCTAGATGCAGGAAGATTGTTCCCGATGTTGGGGAAGTCCAGGACAAGGGGTCACAGCTTAAGGATAAGGGGGAAATCCTTTAAGACCGAGATGAGGAAAAACTTTTTCACACAGAGAGTGGTGAATCTCTGGAACTCTCTGCCACAGAGGGTAGTTGACGCCAGTTCATTGGCTATATTTAAGAGGGAGTTAGATGTGGCCCTTGTGGCTAAAGGGATCAGGGGGTATGGAGAGAAGGCAGGTACGGGATACTGAGTTGGATGATCAGCCATGATCATATTGAATGGCGGTGCAGGCTCGAAGGGCCGAATGGCCTACTCCTGCACCTATTTTCTATGTATCTATGTATCTATGTATCTCTTCCTTCCTTGTTCTCCCTCTGCGTTGAGGCGATCCAGGCTTTCGATGTTGGGCCCCCCCCGCTGGGTGATGGTAAGTCCCGCGGCCGAATCCGAGCTCCGCGAACGGGCCGGTTCAAACTCCGCGGCCCGGGGGCAGACGAAGCTGCCACCCTCCAGTCCAGCGGACGAAGCTGTTGTTGCGGGAGCTCCGGAGAATTGGTCATCAACCTGGGACCTGCGAGCTCCCGACGTTGTCGTCCGCCGGGCCCGCGGCCGAAGCCTCCGAGGCTCTGAAGTCGGGCCGCCGCCGCAGCCCCGAAGTCGGCCAGCATCGCGATGGTGAGTCCACAGGCTCTGCCTCCGGAGCCTCGAGGTCGGCCCCAGTTGGAGGCCGCCAGCTCCACGATTAGGCCTCAGCGCAGACGGAGACGGAGACGGAGATACGACAAAGAAAAGGTCGCATCCCCCCGAAGGAAGACTAAAACATGTTTCTCCCGCCCTCCACACATACACAACTAAAAATAAACTAAAACATACGTCCAACAAGACAAAAGAAAACAAAAAACAAATAAAAAGACAGACAGACTGCAGGCGAGCCGCAGCTGCTTGGGCAGCGCCGCCACTTCCAGTTCCCTCGCCTCTACTTCCAGTCTGAAGAAGGGTCCCTGACCGGAAACGTCGCCCGTCATTTCTCTCCAGACATGCTGCCTGACCTGTTACTCCAGCACTTTGTGTCTCTCTTGCTGTTTATTGAACTAGGTTTGCAAGTACTTAAGTTTACTTGGTCTATCTCTTCCCAGCTGGTACTGATATGTAGTCTTTTAGTTCGCATTTTATTAGGGACAAATCTAATGATTGGAATGTACATGTAATGCAGTAAAAGTAAAATTTATATTTCAATGAAAAGGCATTATATATCAAGCAGTTCAGAAATGTTTTCAAGAGACAGCTTTCTGGTATTATATTTGCTAAAGTAATTTCCAATATAGTGGTAGGCAGATAGGAAAAATATCGCAGAAATAGAATATCTTGCACGATCTCTTATTACCTAATTTCATTAACACCATTGGCACAGAGGTAGAGCTGCAGCCTCACAGCGCCAGTGACCCGGGTTCGATCCTGACCTCGGGTGCTGTCTGTGCGGAGTTTGCACGTTCTCCCTGTGACAGCGTGGGTTTCCTCCAGATGCTCTGGTTTCCTCCGACATCCCAAAGACGTGCAGGTTAGTAGATTAATTCTGCAAATTGCCCCTGGTGTGTAGGATGCGAAAGTGGGGTAACAAGTACGGTGTTGGTCCGTATGGACTCGGTGGGCCGAAGGGCCTGTTTCCAAGCTGTATCTCTAAACTAAACTAAATTCATTTCCATTATTTCTACTTGATTCCTATTATCTCTTTCCTTATATTGGCAGTTGTAAAAACAGAGAATTACAAAATAAAAGGAGTAAAGTCTAATGCGTTATCCGATGATAATCAAACAATTATTTCAGTGGGCTCATATTTCTTCTGTTGTTCCATATGATTCCAATGGCCATCTGTTTGTAAGCAACAATAGTGCATATCATTTACTTGCATGGGCTACATTTGACTTCTCATTTCAAGCATAATAGTCGAGGGTTAGAATTTTACATGGTGCACTTAATTAAATTTGATAATGGCGTTTAGTGGTTTTGATGCCTTGATGGAGTGGAGAGTCAAGAGTGATTAATGGTCTTATGCACCGAAAATGGAACAATGAAATTCTTCCTTGCAGGTCTGTAAACACAGTACTCATAGATAAAATAATAAACCAATAAATTAAAAAATATATATATATTACTAGACTAAGTGGGACCCGTTGGGTCCCATGTTCACACAGGAGGGCTGGTCCCCCAACGCAATATTCCACCTCTCCACCAATTCCAATATTGGTGGCCGGTGGGGGGCTTTCTGGAGCGCTGGTATGGGTTCTTGGGGTGGCAGCTCAGTCCCTCAAGCCTGATGTGCTAGCAGCTCACTCACTCACGGCTGGTGGGCTGGCAGTTGACTCATGGCTATTCCTTGAAATTCCATTTCAAGCAGGGTGCAAGGCCACCGAATTCAAGTGCAGTTTCCTACCACTTCAAGCAGGGTGCAAGGCCACCGAATTCAAGTGCAGTTTCCAACCACTTCAAGCAGGGTGCAAGGCCGCCGAATTCAAGTGCAGTTTCATACCACTTCAAGCAGGGTGCAAGGCCACCAAATTCAAGTGCAGTTTCATACCACTTCAAGCTGGATCCAAGGCCACCAAATTCGTGCAGTTTCATACCACTTTCAGCAGGGTGCAAGGCCACCAAATTCAGTGCAGTTTCATACCACTTCAAGCAGGGTGCAAGGCCGTCAAATTCAAGTGCAGTTTCATTCCACTTCAAGCAGGGTGCAAGGCCACCAAATTCAAGTGCAGTTTCATACCATTTCAAGCAGGGTGCAAGGCCACCAAATTCAAATGCAGCTTCATACCATTTCATTCAGGGTGCAACGCCACCACATTCAAATGCAGTTTCATACCATTTCATGCAGGGTGCAAGGCCACCACATTCAAATCCAGTTTCATACCATTTCAAGCAAGGTGAAACCACCATACAACCACCATAAAACAACACAAAACACCAAACTCACAGTTCAGTAGACATTCAGTGTGTTCAGTTGATTCACAGCTCAGACAGAGTCGTGACTTCTCCCTCCCCCATCATGCAGAGACTGAGCCACACCCACACTTCTGGGTTTTATAACCCCTCCCACCGGAAAAGGCGTGGCTTTCATGGCGTGATTGACAGGAGAGAGATTCTCAACATTTTTTAAACACTAATAACACTTTTATTTTTCATTGATGAGAAGAATCCTCTGCACCTGCTGAGCGGAGGGGGCCTGAGTAAGATGGCCAAAAATCACAGCCGTAAGTGGTAGCGTTTTATCTAAAATCAATATACAGTGCAAACAGGAAGTTACCCAAAGCACCCAAACCACCATCTGCAGTAGTGCCTTTTAACTTCAACCCAAAGCACCCACACCACCATTTGCAGTAGTGCCTTTTAACTTCAACCCAAACCACCATTTGCAGTAGTGCCTTTTTACTTCAACCCAAACCACCCAAACCACCATTTGCAGTAGTGCCTTTTTACTGCAACCCAAACCCCCCAAACAACCATTTGCAGGCAGTGCCTTTTTACTTCAAACCAACCATATTTTCATTTTCAAACCACATTAAGGGCACTCACAGTTGAGTAGACATGTGTTCAGTGTTATTCAGAGCTCAGAGAGACGTGACCCTCTGGCTTCCTCCATCTTGCAGAGACTGAGTGAGGCACACCACTTCCTGGTTTTATAGTCCCTCCCCCTCCCTCCAGCAGGGGCAGCAGAGAGAATGGTGAATTTTTTTAAAACATTAATATCTCTCTGATTTTTCATCGATGGGAAAAATCCTCTGGTCCAGGAAGGCGGAGGGGGGCTCTGAGCGAGATGGCCAAATATGACGGCTGTAGGTGGCGGCGTTCTCTCGGAAATCACACCACAGTGGGCCAAAAGCGGTCAAGATCAGACTTTTAGTAATATAGATATTGAATGATACAGCATGGAAACAGGCGCTTCGGCCCAACTTGTCCACGCCGACCAGCATGTTCCATCTAAACTGGTCCCACCTGCCCATATCCCTCTCCTCGAATCCATGTACCTCTCTAGATGTTTCTTCAACGTTGTGATAGTGTCTGCCTCAACTACCGCCCCACCCCCCCCAGGCAACTCGTTCCATATATCTACCACTATCTGCGTTTTAAAAAAAAGTTGCCCATCGGGTTTCTATTAAACCTTTCCCCCCCCCTCACCTGAAACCTATGTCCTCTGGTTCTCGATTCCCCTACTCTGGGTTTAAAAACAAGGATTTTTGTGCACTAAGTCCTTAGTGCATCCAAGCGAGTTTGTCGTTCATAGTTTAGTTGATGTTTGTGGTGTTCAAGAGCCTGATGGTTGTTGGGAAGGAACTGATCTTGAACCTGGACGTTACAGTTTTCAGGCCCCTGTACCTTCTTCCCGATGGCAGGAGTGAAATGAGAGCGTGGCCAGGGTGGTGTGGGTCTCTGATGATGCCGGCTACCTTTTTTGGAGGCAGTGAGTCCTGTAACTCCCTTTGATGGTGGGGAGGTCAGTACCTGTGATGGATCGGCCAGTTTAGTTTCATTTCGTTTATTGTGCAACGCACAGGCCTTGAACCTGGTGGGACGCAGGAGGAGCCCGGCCAGGACTCACCCCACAGAGCCCAGTCCCTCCACGCACTAGAGTCTCCCAGCCCCTGCAGAGTAGTAATTACGATGGCTGATCCGTGGGCGGTTGCTGCTGGGACGCAAGTCGGGGGCTGATCAACCCCGGCTGGGTCGCCTGGGCGAGGGTGTCTGATGTTGTGAGACCCGAAACAGCCGATGACCCCAGATCACATCACTGAGGATGCGTCCCAGCGCATCTAGAAGATGTATATTTTTCACGTCACGTGTATCTTTAGTTTAGTTTAGAGATACAGCATGGAAACAGGCCCTTCGGCCCACCGGGTCCGCGCCGACCAGCGATCCCCGCACACTAACACTATCCGACACACACAAGGGACAATTCTTACATTTACCAAGCCAATTAACCTACAAACCTGTATGTCCTTGGGGTGTGGGAGGAAACCGAAGATCTCGGAGAAAACCCACGCGGGTCACGGGGAGAGCGTGCAAACTCCGTACAGACAGACACCCGTCGCCGGGATCGAACCCGGGTCTCCAGCGCTGCATTCTCTGTAAGGCAGCAACTCTACCGCTGCGCCACCATGACCGTCCATATAGAGGTACAGTGAAAAACCTTTTGTTGCGTGCTAACCCGCCAGCAGAAAGACAATACACTATTACAAACGAGCCATTTACAGTGTACAGATACATGATAAGGGAATAACGTTTACTGCAAGGTAAAGCCAGCAAAGTTCGATCAAGGACAGTCAGCGGGTCACCCATATTTACACTTTATCTGCTTATTTATTGATTTGCGTATATATTTATATAATGGTATATGGACACACTGATCTGTTCTGTATTCATGCCTACTATGTTCTGTTGTGCTGAAGCAAAGCAAGAATTTCATTGTCCTATCTGGGACACATGACAATAAACTCTCTTGACTTGACTTGACTTGACTTGAGGTGGATAGTAGTTCAGCACAGCTCCTGTATTACCACTGATGTAATGTGTATCGCCACTGTAGTTCAGGGGTGGGGAACCTTTTCATGTTGGAATGCCACATTAAGTTAGCTGTAATCTAATAAGGCCGCATCCAAGAAACTTAAATTAGATATACTTCAAAATGTACATTATTTTGTAAAAAATCTACTATGTACTAACTTCAAGATAATATATATTTTTTTGCTAATTCTAAAGTTAACTAACCTTTTAATGACTTTGTTGTGACTGCTTTTTATTGGAAGTAAACGTACATTCTAGAGTCGCATTAAAACTAAATCATGAGCATAACAGGTGTTAAAATAGCCCCCATGACTTACTAATGTTTTAATTGTGGCCATCAGTCGGGGAGGATTATTTCATTGAATCTTCTTTTACTCTTTGGTATTTTAAATACGTTCATTTTAAGATAAAAATAAAAATAATAAAAGATGAACAAACACATATTAATAAAATAAAAATAAAAGGATTTGTTCTACAAAATTTGGATTCATTCAAAAGGCCGCACTTAATGGCCTAGAAGGCCGCAGGTTCCCCACCCCCGGTCTAGTTCATGAGGGACATGAACTAGACATTTTAATGGACATTTAAAATGTTCCCTATTTATTATTTTTGTTTCCATAGAATAATATGTTTTTTTTTGTTTTTTAGGCGATGTCTTACGCGGAAGGATTACCTGCTGCAAGAATAGAAAGGATCCACGATCATTGATTATAACAATATTAATCAACGACACAAAGCAAACCTACAGTCTTCAGTAGAAATCTGTGTGTCTCTGCTCCCACCAGCTCTGCTTTCTCCTGTTTAGTTTGTTACAACAGATTTATGATAGCTGAGAATCTATTACTCACAGGCAAACCTAGTAAAATCGAAAAGATTCTGTGAACTTCAACTTATTTTTGTGAATAAAGCAATTGTTTACCTTGAGAGTTGCGTGTCAGTCAGTCAGTCATGGGGCAGTTTATCAAGGTAAAAGTAATACAAGTCTCGTTGATTACGTTATCAATTATAATAGAACTCTTCA